>JAKCPB010000910.1:0-167695 GCA_021442155.1 Cymbidium sinense
GTTTTCAAACATAAGAATAAGACTATTAAACTCTTGCTAATAAAGCCAGTAGAAAGGACACCCTCCATAGCACCACACAAATTAACTTATAACTTGCAACTTAAGCCTCTATTGAAAAAAATGCCAAATTTCAATTAATTGTCATAAAAAATGCTACTATTAAGATTAATATAGTATTTATGATTCCTAGTTCAAAATATCTATTCTTCCTTCTTTGATCCCAATGATAGAAATAATAGGTTTTGGAGCCTTATGAAAAGAATTTTTTGATCTATTTCACCTTGACTTATTACATATAAAAAAGTCATACCATACTCTAATAAGACTCACATAGCTACTATGGTCTCTTCCCCTCTCTTCGATTTTAAAGATATTGCACCTAATGAGCTTGATGAACTACCTCCTCTAAGACATTCAACATGCTATTGAGTTCTTACCTAGTTCTCAACTTCCTAACCTTCAAACCTTTCACATTATAGGATGAACCTAGGCATATTGAGATTAAAAGGCAAGTTAAAAATTTCTAAAAAAAAGTTTTATTTAAAGGAGTCTTAGCCCTTGTATAGTCCCAACTTTATCAACTCCAAAGAAAGATGGAACATGGTGAATGTGTGTTGATAGTTGGGTAATAAATAAAATTACTATCAAGTATAGGTTTCCTATTCCTCGATTAGATAACATGTTAGATTTAATTTGAAGAGAATTATTTTTCAAAGTTTGATCTAAAAGTGGATGTTATCAAATTGGATTAGATCAAGGATAAGTGGAAGGCAACTTTTAAGATTATTGATGGACTTTATGAATGGCTTGTCATGCCATTTGGAATTTGAAATACTTCTTGCACATTTATGAATTTAATGAATATTATTCTTAAACCATATATAAATAAATTTTTGGTGGTATATTTTGATGATATTTTGTTTTTTTAGTCTAAGTGAGAATGAGCATTTATAACACTTACAAAAAGTCTTTGAAATAATTAGATAAAAGAAATTATGCATTAATTTAAAAAGTATTTCTTTTAGTAAATTGAGGTAATCTTTTTAGGTTTTATTGCATCCACTGTTAAACTTAAACTTGATTCTTTTAGAGTGAAAGTAATCTTAGATTGGTCATCACCTAAAAGTTTTACAATAGTTAGAAACTTCCATAGTTTAGCCACATTTTATAGGAGATTTATCAAGAATTTTAGTACCATTGTTGCTTTGATAACTTATATACTAAAATTAGATTTTGTTATACTTTTAATTCTTAAAGGGCATTAGAGAAAATTTAAGTTCTTATCACTTCTACACCAATCCATAGGCTTTCAAATTTTTTTAAAGCCTTTGAAGTGACATGATGCTTCAAGAATTAGGATTGGTGGAATTTTAAGTGAAGAGAATCATCTAATAGTATTCTTTAGTGAAAAGTTAAATGAAGCTAAATAATGATATTCTACTTAAGATAGGGAGTTTTATGTTGTAATTCAATCCTAAAGGCATTAGCAACATAATCTCTTACATAGAGAATTTATACTTAATTCTAATCATTATGCCTTAAAATTAATTTAATAAAAAAATTAAGTCATAGGCATGCTAAATGAGTTGGATTTTTACAAGACTACTCTTTTGTTCTAAAGTATAAGCCTGGAATTGAGATTAAACCTGTTAATGCTTTGTCCGTGGTAAACAAAATGATTTCTTCTTTAAAATTGAGAATTCCAAGATTTGATCAAATTAAAGATGATTGCATTGTGGGCGCTGACTTTCACCTAATTTATCATGGACACCTATATAAAATAATATCTTTATAAGGAACATTCTTAATAAGAAATGGATATTTATTGAAAAGAAATAACTATGTATTCTTTGATCTTCCATTAGAGAATTTCTTATAACTAAGCTACATGTTGGAGGTGTAGTTGGTCATTTTGAAAGGATAAAACCATATATTTATTAAAAAATAGATTTTACTAGCCTTCATTAAAATGAGATATTCAAAAATTAGTGGTCTAATGGTTAGTAAACTGGATAAAATTACCAAACAAAGATCTCTAAACAATACACTATCTTACCTATTCCTTGTAGGCCTTGGGAAGACTTATCATTTTTTGTTCTAGGGCTACTTAGACTCAAGGACATGATAACATTTTTGTTATAGTGGATAGGTTCTCAAAAATGGCTCATTTTTGCCTTTTTTAAAAACAAATGATGCTTCTTATATATCCAAATTAATTTTTAAAGAAATAAAGTGACTCCATGGTCTCCAATTAACCATTATTTTTGATAAAGATGTTAGGTTTGTCTCATATTTTTGAAAAATATAATGGAATTTATTAGGTACCAATTTAAAATTTTTCTATCTTTCACCCAGAAACTGATGGATAAACTAAAGTGGTCAACTGTACCTTGGGAAATATGATTAAATGCATGGTAGGTAAAAGTTTACAAAATTGGAATTTATATTTACCAACCTCAAAATTTTTTTTATAATAATATTATCTATAGAACTACAAATAAATCATTATTTGAGATAGTTTATTAGCAAAATCCAAGATGACCAATAGATGTAGCAAACATACCATCTCATGTATTTTTTGATACAATATTCTCTTTTGCTAAACACTTTTAAAACCTCTATGAAGATATAAGAAAGAAAATTACTATAATTAAAGAAAAATATACTTCTAAGGTAAATCATAATTGTTTAATATAAGAATATAAAGAAGGTGATTATTTATTGATTTGCATTCAAGAGCATTATTAAACCACTAAATATAAAACAATTACATGCAAAGGCTTATGGTCCTTTTAAAATTCTTATGAAAATTAGAACTAGTGCTTATCACCTTAATTTACCTACTAATATGATCATCAAGTTATTAATATTAAATATATTCAATCATATGAAGGATTTAGCAAACCTCCACTTGTTTAGCTAACTCTTTAATAAGAGATATAACACCGCACTTACATAAGTCCTATTTCTTTAAAGTTGACTATTTTATCACCGGAAGCACCCATTATTCCAGCTTTTGAATATTATTTTATAGTTTATTAGAAGAATAAGCAATGAGCTAAAGACAGGCATGGTTTACCCATATTGATTTAGAGACTCTAGCCCCATAATTAGTAAAATACTTCTTAAATTTCAACTACTGATAGAGTACAATTGTGCCAATGGGAGTTGATGTAGAATATTATGTGGATCAAGAAATTAGAGATCAAGGTCCATTCACAAGATCTCAAACTAAAGCTCAAGAAATTTAATAAAGAAGAAAGCTTAGCCCATTAGCCTGCTAAGGCCCATTTTATGATTTCATCTTTTTTTTTTAAATTATGTGATTTTTAATTTCATTCTGAGAACACCATGTTTGAAACTTTGAATTTAGAAATTCAAGCATGACATGTGAGGTGGTTGAATTTTCATAAAATAATAGCTTGTAAAATAGGTGGATGGCATAAAATAATAAGGTAACTTAATGCTTCATTAATGTGACCACCTACCTTTCCTCCATGTTTTGAATTATTTTATCTTGAAAGATGATTGTAATGGAAATAAATAACCACTCTTATTGAAATGCAAAGGGGATATTTTGGTGATTACAAATTAATTGAGTTATTCTTGTGGTTTGAAAGGTTGGTGGCCAAACCTTGGTAATCCTGGGAGCACTAGGTATCTATCATATCACTCTCTACATCCAATGCCCAAGGTAATTTTTTTTAATATTTTTCAACTTCTTAACATCACCTCCAACTCTATACTAAGCCTCCTCTCCTATAAGCCTACACCTTCATTCAAAATAATAATACCTCTACTTCACTAATTATGATCTTTTCTTAGTCCTTACAAACTTGTCTTCTTAAAACCTATAATTCTCAATCAGCTACTCCATATAAAAATACATATCCAAATCTAAACCTCCATAAATATTTTTAGCCATTTATATCCTTAAAGTTTATTCCATAAAGTTATATTTAAATCTTAACTTAGCCCAAACTAGACTAGTTTAAGCATTCCCACTATCATATTATTTCACACCCTTCATTTCCCACCAAAAATATAAAATATATCTTTAAATATTAATCTAAAGATCCATGGCCATTTTTAATTCTCTTAATCTCATCTAGGTTCTTGGATGTTAGTTTGAGCTAATGAGTAGATAGTGGTTAATCTTGAAATATGTCTTGCCAAATGTAAATGCTTCCTTCTCAATTCTCCATCGATAAAATTTTATGCTTTTAATTCTTAGCGTGTTCTTACAAAGTGTGGAATCTAATAGCTTTTGTTGAGCTTCCATTGGGTGGACTTTATTATTACTTGGTTAACATAAACTTTGCCCAAAGGGTCATGTTTTGTCTTAGTTTAATTTAAAGTTTAATGGATTTGCAATTGATAGTGTCTTGTAATGATATAAATAGTAGGCTATCATTGTCTTTAGGCTTGCATGGTCTCCTCCAGCTAGGCTAGTGATAACCCTTCCCATTTCGCCTCAAAAGCTAAGTGTTGAAAAATAAATTCAATTCTTATTTGAATATTAAAAGACATGTTTATTATTTGAATTGTTTTCAAAGGAAGGGAACTCATAATGCTTTGGATTAAAGTTAATCTACCCCAATTAGAAAGTAATTGGTTCTCCCATGATAATAGCTAGTCTTGAATCTTAGAAATTATATCAGTGAAGTATGCCTTCTTAGTTTTTCTTGTGTAGATAGTGTCGTCTAAGCATTTCATAGAATTGTCTAGCTTTAAATTCCATGTATTCTTGTACCCACCTTGCATTAATGTTATTGATCTTAGTGCTTAGATAGATGAATGATTTTTTTACTGGTCTTCATTCCAGCTAGCTCTTTAAAACCTTAATGTATATTCTTTATAGGTGATTAGTTCCATTGAAAAATATAGTGATATCATCAAACATTATGTGAGAAATAGGAATCCCATCCTTGGTGTGAAATTAGGTAGAAGGGTGAACACTTGTCATGTTGTTAAAGATTCTACAAAGATAGTCCATTACAATGATGAAGATAATGGACCAAAGAGGGTCCCCTTGCTTCAGTCCCTAATTGGATTTGAAAAACTTTCTTTGGCACCATTAATTAGAACTAAATAGTAGTTATTAGTAATGGTTTTAATGATGAGATTGATGGATTCAATAGTAAATCCAATGACATGTAGCACTTATTTAATGAAACTCTATTGGACTGTGTCAAATGCCTTATGGATGTCAAGCATGATTCATAAATTGAAAACCCCTACACTTGGGGTTGAAGTCTTTAAGTGTTTCATGGGCAAGCAAAATAATTTCACTGATATTCATTCTCTTAATGAAAGCACTTTGATTTAGGGAGATGATTTTGGGTAAAATTTGCTTAAATCTCAGGAAAATTAGTCTACTAATGATCTTGCTAATAGTACAAGTAAAGAATATGGGTTTGAACATATTCCAAGTGGAAGGGAAGTTCTACTAGGGGATAGGAATGATAATAGAAGGGAAGAAATATTTAGGCACAAAAGTACAAGTGAAATTTTTTTGGATAACTTGAATTACCTCAATTTTGATTATAGGCCAAGAGGTTGGTAGAATTTGGCATTAAATCTGTCTAGCCCTAGAGCTTTGTCAATGGAAAAGGAAAAAATTGCATGCTTTATCTCCCCTTCATCTAGAACACTGCTAATGTTGATATGCCCAATATTAGTAATTAGGCCTTCATTTATATTGGTTGTTGTTATGCCATTAGGTGTTAATAATTTTCTATAAAATTTAGAACCATCTACTTGTATATTAGATTAGTCCATTATTATCAACACTCTTTATTCTAGAAATGGTGACTTATTCTTTCTTTTCTTTATAAAGGCATGGAAGAATTTAGTGATTCTTTCTCCCTTGAAGAAGCATTTACCTACTAATATCTAGGCCCATACTTCAGCTTTAGATCAATCTTCTCTAATACTTTATTGAGTGCCTCATTAGCTTCCTCACTCTAATTGGAATTAACTTGCTTTCTTGATTTTGACCTCCTCCTAGCTTCACTGAATTTGTAAATTAAAGAAACACTTCTTGTTCCACATCCTTAGCTCAATAGAGGTCTTTTTATGTAGTTTATGATGCTTAGTCCACCACCTATCTTCTTTATCAAATCTCTAAAATTTTTTTAGAAAAGAAATAACATTCATGTGAAGAGTCCACATATTATAAAACTTGAAGAGCGATGTTTTAGTTTGTTGATTGTTAACCATTTAAATGAGTAATGGATCATGGTTAGAAGTAGCTCCAAATAGGTGGTAGAGGGTGTTATGGATCTACATTGATGAGGAAGAGTGTTTGATCAAACCCAAACTTCTAAGCATTTTGAGTTCACTGAAAAAACTTTGGCTTCAAATACGGTGATTCTCTTTGTAGCGCATTTGCCAACCAGGGTGTTTTTAAAAAACTCACTGAGAAGAACAATCTCATCCTCATTTAAGAATAGGATGATGCTTGATGAAGGCAGGAGTGGTCATTATTAGAATAAGAGTAGCCATAAAAGGATTGTGTCAATGTTATAAAGTCATCATATTTGTTGTTATAGCTCTAACCATGGAGGGCAGTAGCATAAGTGTGTTTCTCAACAGCCATGGGATGAGGGGGAATCTCCTAAGATCATCAAAGCAATGGAACAATAACCAGGAAGAAGGAAACAAGATGAAGAAGAAGCACCTTTCTCCTTATTCTTGTACTTATTTTTCTCTTTTTCTCATTATTTTTGAATCCTTTATTTAAATCAATGCTGAAAAACTAAAAAACATACTTTGATGGTTAGAAAAAATTAAAAAATCTTTTCATTCTCACTTTCCTAATAATTTTTGGTACTAATAAAATGTAAAAAATCAAACTTACTATAGCGATGAAAGGTTTAAATGTGGTATGAAAAAATTAGTGAGTTACTTATTGACCCTAGCATATTATTTACTCAACTTGGGGAGCTACCCTAAGTAAGTTAGGCTACCTTGGCCCAAGTCACAAAATGAGGCATTATATCCTTGAAATAATCATTAAACTACACTCTCCTAGTGACTTGGATAGCTACATTGGCCCAATCCACTTAGAGAGTTGTATTGTGAGCAACGGTTGGCCCAAGCAATAAGCTTCATTTGATGAGCTACATTTGGCCCAAATGAAAAGTCTAAAGTTGGAAAGAAACTTTGGCTTTGGTATACAAGGATTAACTTGATAGACCAAACTAAATCTTAACCATCAAAACTTACACACGTTAAATGCTTCATTAAATATCTAAAGGATTTCAAATGAAAGATCAACACTACATGTAGTTGACAACTTCAACTAAAAGGCAATATTGTGAGGTTGGCAACTAATATGTAAGACTAACACTCTTTGTGGTTAGCAACTATGAATGAAATGACCAACACTCTACACGGTTGGTTGATCTTGAATCTCCTTGGATCTTTAGTTCCTTCTTCTTAGTTATGAGTCTACAAATTCCTTTTGATAGGGTCAATCCAACTAGGTGAGTTTGGAAAACTAAAGTTTTGAACTACTTGGCTTATCTTTATGAGTGGCTTTACTTTAATCCACTTATTGAAATAGTCAATCAAGATGAGTATGAGTTTCCTTATTCCTTGATGAATGGGGCCAATCAAGCGTTGTCAAAATTGTAAAGAGCCAAGGACTTATGATAGGCTATAAAGGTTATGGTGGCTACTATTATAAAGAAGAAAACTATTGACATTGCCCCACATATTGGAGAATTTCTTAGCATCTCTCATTAGCATGAGCCAAAAATATCATGGTTGTAGAACTTTATGGGTTAGTGTTCTTTCTAATGATTAAATTCCTCACTCACATGTGCACCTTGCTAAGTACTTTATTTTGTTCATTTTTCCTAATCATATTATGTTAAGTCATTGATCTTCAAAATAACTTCCGACCAATTAGTAGATATTGGGTGGCTTGGATCATGAATATCTTTGGATCATTAGATCCTTCTTCTAGCTCCCAGTGTATAAATTCTTTTTGATTGGGTCAATCCAACTAGGTCAGTCTTCACTATCGGTTTGGATAGACTCACTCTCCTCTTTGGTCTACTAGATGAGTTAGAGGGTAGGCTGCTCCTTGCATCCAGGTGCTCTAGATAACCAATTGATGAGTTAAATTTGATACTTTAGAACCTGTTTAATCTTGAAATTTTGAGTCTTCTAATTTATGCATTAATATTGAGTAGGTATTTTTGTAGTGACTTGACTCATTGTTTTCTTCATTAACTTGATTAACCATGAGAGCTATGAATCAGAGGGCTATGATATGTTTATCACCTTACCCTTGATCAAATCATAATCCCACAAGTAATGCTTCATACTTAGGTTGATTACTCATCACTTGAAAATTAAACTTCTTTGATTATTTTATAGTAACTTTATTGGGATTTTCAACACAATACCTACTCCTATTCCATGCTTGTCTAAAGAACCATTCACATATAAGTGCTACAAAGGCTTTGGGTAGACTAGGATAATCTTCAAGTCACTAAAGTCTACAAGGAAATCAGTGAATGTTTGTGCTTTGATCGACATCCTAGCCAAGTATGATATACCTAGCTCACTAAGCTCTTTAGTAATCCCTTTGAATGATCTTGCTTGACATGAGTAGATTATCAGTGATAATTTGAATTAAGCAAGCTTATATGTATGGTCAAAGATATTATGCCAATATAAGAAGTGTGACTGCAAGTTCTTAAATGATTAAATTTTGTAACTCAACTCCTCTTAGAGACTAACTAACATAATGGCCTAGCCATTATCTTCCACCTTCTTCTCTGATTAGAACTGGACTCACTAAGTCTTCACTTATTCCCAAATACAATAATAGTGTCTCAACCTTCTTTGGGCTTCACTAATGGTGGAGGAAATTAAGTTCTTGAGATTACTGAAGGCTTTCTCACACTCTGCTATCAACTTAAACTTCTTTGAACTTTCTAATACTTTAAAGAATAGTGAACAACATTCACCTACCTTGAAAATAAAAATTTTTAATATTATGACTCACTAAGTAAGTCACTGCAGCTTTTACTTTATAAAGGTTAACCTTTATGTCTTTTGGGGTAATCAAAGATTCAAAGAACTTGCTTGATCCTATATGGAATGTGCAATGTGCACTTTAAGGGTTTAAGATGCATATTATACTTCTTCAAGGTGGCAAATGTCTCCATCAAATCTTTAATGTGCTATTATTCAAGCTTTTAACTAGGAAGCCATCTACATAAACTTTCACATTTCTTCCCTTTTGCTCCTTGACTTCTTATATCATCTAGAAACTTGATCGCCATGTGGAAAGTCAACAATCTAAATATATATTAAGTAGTGGTCGCCCAAAAATGTTATTATATATGGTGGGTGTTTCTATAATAGTAAAGTTGGTCATGTGCTTCTCTCATTCTCCCCAAGTTACTGAGAGAGTATTAAATTATTCATTCTCTCTCTTATCTCCAAAAAGCTATAGAGGGGACCACTTGTTGGGGTATGTTTCAAACTCACCAAGTTCATCATGTCAAACACAAACTTAAAAATAATGTTGACAGAGCTCCCTATGTAAATTAAGATGCTCCCTATCTGATACTTATTGATTAATGTTATGATGCCTTCTATGTTGTTGTTGGGATTATCAACTACTGGCCAGTCTTTCTTAAAAAAAAAAAAAATGAATATACAACTTGAGTACTTAGCATTTTTGTCATGAATGTGGAGTTAATGTCTCTTGATTACATTCACTTTGATGACTCTTCATCTCCACCAAAAATAGTAGGTACAACTCATGTAATATGAGTAGCATAAGTTATGGTGTCTCATTACTTAGTGACTTTCTTTTATCTCTTTATGAATCCTTTAGCTTTCCATCTTGGATGAGCTCCTCCTCTACTTCTTAAATGATGACATACCTCAATGTTATGTTCTTGATCATGATAGTAAGTACAATACCTTGAGTGAATATGAACTCCATGTGACTTCCTTAGTTGTGGTCACTTGAACTACTCTTTATTTTGAATGGCCTTTACTAACTTGGCCATTAACACCTTTAATGTGTATTTACTCACCACTTTCATGTCGAGTTATTAAATTGTTGAACTTGTGCTTTATCATCGACAATTTTTCTCATCGAATATGTTGTCATCTGTTTCTATCCAATCTGCAGATTTTGAATGTATCATTGGAGAATCGCTCCAAAGGTGACTTCTTTGCTATGTCCCTTCAATGGGAAGTTGAGGTTACTACCTTATGAGATAAACTTATTTCCTTGTGTGGAGAAAAATGTAAGTACAATAATAATTGTTTAAGGTTTTAAATTAATTTATGAGTTAAGGGAGCAATGTGCTAAAATAGTGGTTGCTTACCAACATGATGATGAAATATTAGACCATGTTCTTAGGCAATTTTGAAAGAATTAATCCTTATAATAAAATGTAATGATAGATGTTCATACATTGTGTTGAGTGCTTATTATTATTGAAATTCTTTGCTTGCCAAATTCACTTACTCTAATTACCTTTGCAATTTTATATGCCCATTGGTGAGTTAATTTACCTCTTTATTTATGATGAGTTTATTATCCACTATCTTGTTATAAATTTTAATGTTAAGATTTTGGATATATTTTAATAATAGCATGGACTCCTCCATTAAATGCTTGAAAAGACGTCATTTTATGAGTCAAGGAAACTACGCTTTATAAATACCCCACCATGGTAGGTGGGAGCATTAATTGTTGTAATGTTTTTTGGGAGAGTGTGCTTCAATCAGTCAAATATTTTGAGTTTTCTTCTAGTGAGATTATTTAGGCATGTCATGAGGAAATCTACTTGCACATTCCTAGATGTTGAGCATTACAAATACTTAACAAGGACTAACATGCGAAATATGGCACTCATTTTATATTGCTATAGCAATAAAAACTATATGGTGCAAGTTCTAATTAAGAGTCAATGCTTTAACGTTATATATTTGGATGAGCTTTCAATTCTATTCAACCACCTCTAGCTCTCCCTATGGTTCCTATCTTTCATTGAGTTGACCAAAGTTTTTTTATTTCTTTAAATTGGTGCAACTCTACTATTATCAAATTATATGGTGAGCATCATAACCCATATCGCATGCATGCGAAAAAAGAAATCCCATGATGTTTGACTTCATTTCACCATGTTTTAGTAAAAGCCATAAGGATGAGAAGATCTAGCTATCTAGAGTCCAAATAGAAATGTTAAGGCCAACAAATGATGTGTGGAATTGGAAAGTTAATTCTTCTTCATTAAGAATTTAACTAGCTAGCAAAGCTAGGCTAATTTAATTTGGGGAGAAGATAATCAAACAAAAGTTATGCCTCATAGGAAGTGTTCTTCCAAAATATGAATGGGAGGATGTTAAATGTCAACATTTACTTTAGGTCAAACAAATTTATGAATATTTATACCATAAGAACATCATTACTACTTAATTAGCTATGTGTTATATATTTTTTAATTTAAATGCTTATTATTATTTTAGGTGGTGTTAGTTTGATCACCAATTTGACCAACCTTGAGGTATTTGCCAATACTTTATTATCATTATGTTTCAAGGATATTTTAAGAATTTTGTTAATATGGTAACTCCATTAGTCACTTCCAAGCCACTTCATCCACACTTGGATCATCATAAAGGCACTCAACTAAGTTAGTGAATAAGGTTCATAATATAAAGGGTGGTCAACTTAAGTGCACCTCATCTTATAGAGACTTTGATGTCTTCATAGGGAAATCAGCTAGGCTGTTTGATTAAATGGATTCACTCGATACTCATTCTGGAGATGATTATAGAGATGAGAGTTTGCTCACTATGGCTATAGCCATCTCCTTTGATGCACGTTGACGTCATTTTTGGATGAGGTTAACATCTTTTTTGAAATTAATAATTAAGGTACCTAATCCTAGATTGGGAGCCTCCTAATTATGCACTCAGAACACTACAACTAGTGACCTAGTGCATCCTCTTTGGGTTTGATCTAACTTAATAGATTTAGGTAGACTCAACCCAAATCTCAAAAAAAGAATTAAAACCAAACACATTCCACTTGGAATTTGATTCATTTGAGTTTAAGCATAAGGTGATTAAGGTGATTGACCTAATAACCATATTAAGCTCAAAATAAATTAAATCCAAGAGAAATTTAAATAAACAAAAATAAATTCAAATAAAAAATCAAATTCAAATCAAGGTAAAAATGGTGAACCCTCTTGATATTGGTTTGACTTATGTGGGTCCCACCAAGTCAAGAGTCAACCCACCAAAATTTGACCAAATGAAAACATTCAAATTGGTTTAAATAATAATATATTCACATTTAAGTGTGAATTGAAGAGAATATAAATTAGATGAGGCCTTAATTAGGCTAAGTAAAAGTCATTTGAACTAATCTAAATGGACCATATTGGATTCAAATTCAAATCAAATCAAAAATAATCCAAATTAATTGCATAAAATCACTTAGGAATGATTAATAAATATAAATTAACTAATCATTAGGATCAATTTTTCAATATGAACCCAAACTAATCCAAACCTAACCCATTAAACTTAAATGGACCAAATTAGGTTTTAAAACCACATGTAAATGGAAGTAAATGATCCAATCCATTCTAAATGCTTGGATCATCATAATTAAAATGCAAATTAAGCTAAGTTCACCATTTGATTCAATTCAATTTAACCCATCCAACTTAATCTAATAATGGGTTAAACATGAGGCAAGCAAATCACGAACTTCAAATCCCATTAAAGTCTTTGATTAACAACATCTTAAATTGTTATATTGATCTAATTGAAGACTTAATTTAATGTTAATGAACTAAATAGACTATGTCAAATCAAACTACGTAAAAGAATTTTTAAGCGACACCAAATGAACTCGAGCTTGAACCAAGCATATTAAAGCCCATCCGAACACATCCAAACCAATTATAGGAGGGGTTCAAAATGAATCATTGCCAATCTTAGGCAACTTAATGAAGTCCAAGTCAATCCAAAATAAAAAAATATTCCATAGTAGGTAAAAGGTGCATGAAGCCAATTCCAACTCCCCAATCCCCTCATTTTCTTTGCTCATCCATCTTAGCACCTCTAGATAGTTGAGGTAGCCAAACACCCTTAGAGCTAGCCTTCAAAGGTATCAATCCCCATGGCTAACTAATAGAAGAAGAAAGGGATAAAGAGGCTCTAGGCCTCTAATATAAAAATAAGGGAGACACTATCTCATGCTAATTTGTACATTCCATCACATTCCAGTGAAATGAAGTAGAACACACCTATAGCCAAATCCCCTCACTATTGGGAGGTTGGAGAATGACCAAGCTCAATGAAATCCATTAATGCTTTGGTCCATAAGCTGATCCATGAGGAGGCAACTCTATTACTTCTTCTTAGAGAATCATCACATCATTCCAAATCTATTCAATTCAATCCCTGCTAGAATCACGTGAGGTATGCCATTAACTTTTAAGCTTTTTTTTTTAGTTTGGAAGGAAACTTGATCTAAAGGGAGATCAAGCCATTTGTGGAGGAAACTTCATCATCAAATAATTAACCTAAACTTAAAAAGTTATAGAAAATCAACCAAAATTTCAAAAATTATGAATTTACCCTCTATGGAAGCATCTACTAGAGAGGAATCTAGGGAATATAAAACTTCTAAGTGATTCTCTTTAAACTAAGCTTAATTTAAGTTTTAATGAAATAATTAAAACTTTAATTAAAGTCAATTTATACTTCTAATCAAGATGAAATTTTAGGAAAGTGAAATTGGCAAAGAACCCAAATTTCCATAAACATTTCAAAGCAAATTGACTCTCGAGGAGAGTTATTGAATTTCCAAAAGGTCAATTTATATGAAATATTAAATAAAAAATTATAAAAATTATAAAACTTTACAAAATAAATTTAAAACATTTCAATTAATTTCAAACCACTCAAAGTAAATTGTCTAACCCTCTAATGAAAAGAAAATCAATTGATTACTTATTTGAAGAAGCTTAATAAAATGATTAAAGGAATGAAAATTAATTAAATAATCACTTTTAACCAATTAGGATTAAAACTAGCAAATAAATTTCATATCTAAATATAAATTTCATTGACATGTTAATCCTCATAACTCATTCAACTTGCAATATATCCTAAAGCATTAACAAATATAGTCAAAGAAAGTAATTATAATTACATAATTTGAAACATAGAAAATTGAATTCATAATATATAATGTATAACCTAAACCAACGAATGGAATCATAAGT
This sequence comes from Cymbidium sinense, assembly GCA_021442155.1. Lineage (NCBI taxonomy): Eukaryota > Viridiplantae > Streptophyta > Magnoliopsida > Asparagales > Orchidaceae > Cymbidium > Cymbidium sinense. Next base: position 14,295 of record JAKCPB010000910.1, read on the forward strand.
TGAAGCCAATGAAATTAATCCAAACTTCATAATTATATAAAATGATTATATGAATGTGAATAAAATCAAATTAATTGAAAACATATTAGTCAATGCATTATGAAATTAAAATATGATCACTTATTTAAGTAATGAAATTAAACTAAAATGTAAAACATAAATCTAAGTTTCTAAACCTAATATAAACATAAAGCAAATGTACAATGAACATGGATTAAACAAAACATAAATATAAAACAAACATATAATAAACATAACATAAACATTATCCAACAAATAAAATTAACCTAAATCCAAAATTAAATGAATAAGGAATTATATAAAAATAAAAATATAAAGAAAAAAACCATAATAAGACCAATATAATAAATCTAAATAAACTAAACATACTATGGGTAAGGAAATCAAAATGAAAATTAAATCAAAGTAAATTTCAATAACATCAGAATGTAATAAATAAATCTAATTAATGAAGTTAATGAATAATACAAATAAAATAACTAAAATGAATCAAGTCAAATGAATGAATAAAATAAAATTATAAAACTCAAACAATAATAGATGAATTTAATTTAAAGTGAAAACCAAATTAAATTATAATAACATAAAACATTAATTGAACTTAATTGAGGAAATATACTTTAAGAAAATAAAATCAAATTAAAATATGGCCAACCAAATAAAAAGAGTAAATGAATGAAAAGGAGAATTCAAAAGAATAATTAAAACATTCATTGAATTAAAGTTAAATTAAATTAAATCAGGTAAATAAATTCCAAAAAGATTAATTAAGATACTTAGGATCTTAGTAAGACCTTTGGAATGACCTTCATCTTAGGGTGAAGGCTTCATTCTATTAGGATTTAGGATGTTGAATAGAAAGAGTTTCACCTAAAATGGAACTTATTATATTCTTCCTTCTTGATAACTTAATTTTACCTTTACATAAAATCCACCTAAAATGAAAATAAAATTACAAATCATTAAATCACTTAAATTGAAACCACCTATGGTAAATTGACCAAATTTAAAAACTAAAAAAAGTTAAAAGATTAAATGATGTTTTGTTGCAAGTATGCTTAGGTCTCTAAGCATAGCCCAATAGGATAGGCATGCTTGGCAAGCAACTAATGCTAAGCCTGTATGCTTGCAAATATAACTACTGGTGTGCTATTTGCATTTTCATCTCATGTATTTTACAGGGCTTAGGATTTATTTTTGGAATTTAAAATATAATTTAAGCTTAGAAGTAGGTTAGGATCTATGGGGTCTAGGAATAACAAGAGCTGACTATTCTAGTAGATTGGTATAGAGGTCCTCTATTAAGCCCAATGGAGGACCATGAAGAAGGAGGTGATCCTAAAAAGAAGACTCTCATATATCTAAACATGTAGTTCTAGGCACGGTTATATAAGGGTAGAGATTGGCTACCCATTTTCTCTTTCTTCCATAGTGTACAATGGTACCCGACCACATTGACCTATTCTTTAATTTAACTTGATTTGATTTACTTTAGGTGCACAATAGAATCCACCTGCTTTTTTTTATTTCTTTCTATGCTTTCTGTGATCAGTGCCTAGATGTTAGGTTCTTAAGAAAATAAATATTTAAAACCAATTTAAATTAATCAGCTTAAATAAAAATAAAGAAACTCAAAACTTCACATCAATTAAATCCCTTAGAATAGCTTAAAATTAACTAGAAATAACTAGCTTTTGTAAACCATACTAGCATATTATTCTAACTCCGTGAATTGGGCACTTCACCCATTGCACATAAGGGGCATTTCACCTTTGAGGATGTCCACCTTCCTGGGGAATGTTGACTATACACCTTGTATATCTCAACATTTGATTTGATGATAATAAACCTTATGTAATAAGAACTAATTTTTTCTTCGTAGAATAAATTATTCACATTAATCATTATGAATTCCATTCTTAATTTAGATTTATATTGATGATAAATATATATTATTTGATGCTACTAATCAAATTAAATTCAAATGCAGTGAAAATTCTTCAACTCTAGTGCTTCAATTATATTAGAATGCTAAAGCTATTTGACATGGACTTGTTTGGCATTTTTCTTGGAATAACTATATTAGAAAAATGAAATGCTCACTAAAACAAAATTTATCCTTCATTCATTTTAAAATAATCTATTTTAAACAATATATTTTATATTTACAAATATTCTTTAAAATTATTTATTTTTGGATAATGTGAGTTAAATGTATAAACCATGTTACATTTATTGTGCTTCTATGCAAGTTAAAATAGGTTTACATCTCATTAAACTATTTTCACTCTAAAATATATTCATTATCTAATTATTAAATGCATAAAATCTAATTATCCTAAAATTATTATTTATATTATATTTCTCTCTCATATTATCCTAATTTTCTCTTTCCTATCCTATTTATCATCCTAAACCTTTTTGACAAAATTTTTTATGATTATTTACTAAATAAATTGAGTGAGGCACTTTATTTTCATAATTATCCCATATTTTCCTAAACTAAATTATTCATTTATTTGAATCTTTAATTTGAATTACTTTTGAAGTCAAATTGAATATTCTTTTGATTACATATGCAAATTTGAACTCCACTCTTTGTGGAATGTTATGTGGCTGATCGTATACTAATCTAGTTAATTTAATTAAAATTATATTGTGTTAATTCAAATTAAATTAAAATAATCCATAAATTTATCTTTTTTCCTTTTATATAAATTTTATTTTTGGAAACCTCATTTGGCCAATCATATCTCAGATTCAATTTCAAATTAATATTTCTAAAGAAAATTGATTTAAATTCTCCTAAGATCTGATCCATCATCATTTAATTTAAATTAAGTAAATTAAAAATAGATCTAATCTATTTAGGAAAGTAGCTTGATTGAATTTCCCTTTAGATTTGGTTTAAAATGTTCTAATTACATATTTCCTTGCTTCGTTCAATCAAGATGAATTGATTGAATATTCCATGTTATTGAATTAAATAATTATTAAATACCATCATGGAAATTGCCCTTTGGCTGACCATATATCATCCTTAATTTAAATTAATCAAAAATTAAATTATTTCCATTTTCAGTTGGACAATTAATTGTGTCATGACTTGTTTGCTAATAATTCAAACCCTTCTCTCCTATATGTCTTTTGGCCAACCCACATAAGCATTAACTTATTAATTACATTATAAATAAGGTTATATGATGAATTGATTCAATTTAAATCTCTTTCCAAATTATTATTCTCTCTTATTTCTCCATGGCTGAATCACTCACTCATAAAAATTAATTTTATTTTGATTGGCTTATGTTTAAATTAATTCTAAATGAGTTTTCCTCCCATTTTTCCTTCTCTTAGCCGACCCTCTTGACCCCTTTCCATATAAAGAATGTCTCTTAGACTAGGTTGATTTCTACCGAAAAAATCTCTCATAGAAAAATTTCTCTGATGACTGAATTCTTGCAAACCCTTTTAGAGATCCTTTCTTGGTTAATCAAGAGCTGATCTCATCATCCATATTCCAACTTCCAACCTACAAGAGATTGACTAAAAGATTGCACAAAAGAAGTTGGTTAATTGGTGGAAATCCCTCTTGGCTGAAACTTATTCACGGTTCCTTTAATTTATTTTATTGCTACTCTTGTGTGAGACCTTAATTTCATTCTTGAGATAAGATTCTTTGGTATTTGATCAATTTGATTTGTTCTTAACACATCTATTCATACACTTTGTCATGTAGTCAAAGCTTTGTTTAGTTTTGATTAAACTTTCTTGTTTGCAAACTCTTCTCTTCTCTTTATTTTTATATATGCTTAAGTGAAATTAATGTTATGATAATTAGTTCATAAAGAACACTTGTAAGTTACAAGTTTTCTTTTCTCTTAAATAGTTTCATTCTTTGCATTTTAAAAAGAGAATTCATTTGAGTTTATGTGATTTAAGATTTCATTTACATTTGATCTTTTGGAGTACTTTAAGTCTCTTTCTAACAAGTGATTGATTAAAGTTGCAAATTATTACTATGCTATATTTTAAATCATAAATTAAATCACCTTAATTTCAAGTTATTATATTCACATCAAATAGTTTAAACATCACTTTCATCCTACACATCTTCCATGTTATATCATTGCATTCAATTTTAAATGCAAATTGAAGTGAGCTCTCTTTCTTACCTTTATTTTCACTTGCCTTGATATTGTTGTAGATGGGTTATGAGAGAAAAATAATTTTAAATCAATAGTTAGATTCTTTCATATTCCTCTTTCTTATTTTCTTGTTGGATTGTACTTGCCCGTTAAGGAAAGTATGCAGTTGGGATTGTACTTGCCCATTAAGGAAAGCACGGCGTTGGGTTGTACTTACCCGTGAAGGAGAGTATGAGAGATTTATTGTAATCTCAACTTTGATTTAGTGAATTCTTAGCCTTGGTGGCTATAGGCATGAACATAGGCCAATTTTTGGGGTTTGGCCAAACCACATAAAAATCTTAGTGTTCTCTTTCTTTATTTTATGCACTTTACTTTTCTAGTATAGTTGATTATTGTTTTATTTCTCTAAAGCTTTATGATTAAGGATTTAATTTTTCTACAAAAGTTTTAAATTAAGTTTTCTAAAATTATTTAAAAAAACCCAATTCATTACCCCTCTTGGGTGTCATAGCCTCTTAATAATTGGTATTAGAGTCTCAGCTCAATTTGTGGCTTAACATCTCTGAGATAATCACTATGGTACTTCAAATGGTTGCTTGATCTTTGATGATAAAATTTATTGCACATCTATTTTAATAAAACTAATTTTGATATATGGAAAGTTAAATTCTTATGGTTTTACAAAGTATTCATCTAATGTGGTATATTTATTTAAATGGTAGCTTATCTTCTATTTCAAAATTGATTTGATTCTTTTAAATGAAAAGATAATTTCTTCTTTTTAGAAAATATCTTTTCTTGTTGAGCTTTCTAATTTATTATCTTTTAAATCTAGAAAAGAATTTCTTGATACTCTCACTTTGCCATATAGTTATGATTGTAAGACTTGTGAGAAGAATTCTTTATAGAAAAAGAATATTCTAATTGAGAATTCCATAAAATTAAATTCAAAGCCCCAAGTGCAGGCCATTGGTACTAAAAAGAGTAAGAAGAAAAATACGAAAGGTAAAGGAAAAGAGAATAAAGAATATTTTAAACAAAGTCTTATAGTGCTTATAAAAAGGAAGAAAAAGAGCTTCCAACTATATCCCTCAAGTCAGCCAACCAATGTTTCAATTCTCAAATTGATTTTGAGGATGACTCTGAGGTAAACAATTTAACTTCTGAAGAGTTATCCAATGTCTTTGATGAATTAGTGGATGCCTATAATAATAAATTGAAAAGAAATACATTTCCACTAAAATAAAATCTATAAGTATTAAAGTAATTCTTGACACTTTGATGAAAGAAAATGAGTCACTTTTAATAAATGCTCAAAATCTCATGATATGATTTATTTTATTGGAACTGAAGTGTCATTATTAAGTACCAAAGTTAATGATGTCCTAAGTGATTTATCTAGTACCTCTACACCTTGTTGTCAAAAAGAGCTTATTTCCAAAATAAAGTTTTTAGAAGATAAAAATAAAGTAATGTAAAAAGAGTAATTATCTAGAAATAAAGTTGAACATGATTTACATACTGAGATTGAAAATTTAAAAGTTGAGAATACTAATATTAAAAATAAATTAAATGACATATCTTTATCTTCTATAAGTTGTAGTATCTCACATGCTTTACATTCAAATCTATCCATGTCTTACAAGCAATATTCATGTTATTCACATGCTTTAAATAATTGTACATCTGATAAGCATGTTAGTTCATTCTCTAAAAATTAACCTAGAAGTTATAATTCATTTATTCATGCTTTGCCCAATGTTAATTGTACTTATTGTTGTAGGCAAGATCATGTTTCATATGTTTGTTAATTTTGGAGATCCATGCAATTAAATGCTTTATCTTCATACATATGGATTTCAAAGGGAACTAGTTTGCATTGTGCATCATCTACTTATGCAAGTATTTATAATTCTACTAATGTTAAAGGATCCAAGCTTGCTTGGATACCAAAATCTAGAAAATGAGATTACATTGTAGGTTTGTCTTCATGGAGGACCGGTGAAGACAAGTCATCAATTCAGCTATAAAAAAGTAAAATAGAATTACAAAGGTATACAAGAATGAACAGTATGAGGTAAAGTATTTTATATTGTTCATTAATACCTTCCATCCATTCATGCTTAACTAATCTATATAAGCTTCATGTTCTACTTTTTATGAATGAATAGTTTCAAAACATAACTTGAAAATATTCATGTAAACTCTATAAATTTCACATATTATTTATTTTATTGTGGCTTTAACATTTTCATATATTTTATGAGTTTTATAATGTTTTGCAAATGGATGTTTTTATTTATCATGATTTGTATTCATAAGTTAAAATTCCTTAAAATTCATGATAAGTAAACTCAAAATACACCTTGCATAAATTTTAATAATCATAAACTTGTTTAGTTTTTTTGATTTGGAGATCAATTAATTCATATAATTAACATAAGCATATCCTTATACTTGATTTGATCTCATTTACCCCCTTTAATAATTTGTGAGTTTTATCAATGTATTGATTACAATCATGCTTACTCAACATATGTTTCGTGATCCATACCTTAATATGCTTAATTTGAAACTTATTATTTCTTTATATCATTCATGATTATTAATTTTCCTTAGTTGTTATTATAAAAAGGTATATGATTAATAAATTAGCTTGTATGCATTAATTTGGAATAAATATGAAATTAGATTTGTGATTTATTTTGCATGAGTAAAAATTCTCTTGTAATATCAATCTTTATTATTCATGCAAGTCTATAATTTTTAGCCTTTATGCTTCTATTAACATTTGATACAATTACATTTGATTTGATGATAAGATAATTTTGTTAGTATCTTAAGTTGTTATTTCTTTCAAAGTATTATTCATTTTGAATGGTTAAAATGTGGAATGTCAAAATTGCTTTAAATGTTGCTAAAATTTTATTTTAGAGACATATTTGTATCTATCTTATCCTTAAATATATATTTTCATAACATAAAACATTTTTCTTCATTTATATATGTATATATATATATAAGTTTGTTTCTCATAAAATTATATATTAGATTATATTAAATAAAAAGATAATATCAGAGATGTTAATCTTTAATTTCTTTTATCATCACATGCTCAATTTACTTTTTTGACTTAATTAAGAGAGAGAATTTTATTGATATAACCAACTTCAATTTTATTATGAACCTTTTGACAATGACAAAAGGGGGAGAAATATTAATGTTGGTGTATATCATAAGTGATGTTGGTTAGACTTTTAATCTCTCATATATGCATTTAGTGAGAAAATCTTTATAATACTATTTTTACCCTTCACACCAACATGTCATCATTAAATTGGAGATTGTTGGCTATACACCTTCTATATCTCACCATTTGATTTGATGATAATAAACCTTATGTAATATGAACTAATTATTTCTTTGCAAGATGAATTATTCACATTAATCATTAAGAATATCATTCTTAATTTAGATTTATGTTGATGATAAATATATATTTTTGATGCTACTAATTACGTTAAATTTAAGTGTGCAAGAAAATTCTTCAACTCTAAGTTCTTTAGTCAATATCAGAATGCTAAAGCTTTTGGACATGGACTGGGTGAAAATTTTTCTAGGAATAACTATATTAAGGTAAATGGAATACTCACTAAAATAAAATAGATCATTCATTCATTTTAAAAAAATCTATTCTAAATTATTCATAAACACTATATTTCATATTTATAATTATTCTTTAAAATTATTCATTTGGATAATGTGAACTAAATGCATAAATCATGTTACATTTATTGTGCTTCCATGCAAGTTAAATTAAGTTCACATTTCATTAAACTATTTCCATGCTAAAATATATTCATTATCCATTTATTACATGCAAAAAATTTAATTATCCTGAAATTAGTCTTTATATTATTTTCTCTCTCCTATTATCCTAGTTTTCCCTCTCGCATCTTATTTTTCATCATAAACCTTTTTGACTGAAGCTTTCCATGATTAATTACTAAATAAATTGTTTAAGAGTTATTCAAATCATTTCAATAATTATATCATACTTTTATAAATTAAATAATTTATTTATTGGAATCTTTAATTTGAATTATTTTTGAATTCAAATTGAATATTCCTTTGATTACATATGCAAATTTCAACGCCTCTCTTCATGGAATGTTATGTGGCTGATAATATTCTAATTTAGTTGATTTAATTTAAAAAAATTTAAATTTATTTGAGTTAATTCAAAATCAATTATAGTAAGCCTTGAAATTATCTTCTTTCCTTTTATATAATTTCTATTTTTGGAAATCTCTCATGGCCAACTACACCCTTAATTGTATTCAAATTAATCTCATGATGAATATTAATTTGAATTCTCCTAAGTTCTAATTCATCATCATTTAATTTGAATTGAGTGCTTAAAATTATCATTTATTTATATTAGGAAACAAGCTTGGCCAAAATTTTGAATATTCCTTGGATTTTATTAAACAAAGCTTGTATCTTATATCTTTTCTTCCTTCATTCAATCAAGATAAATTAATTGAATATTTCTTGATATTGCATTTATTCGATATTGAATCCTATCATAGAAAATGTTTTTTGGCCAATCCCTTTTGCTAAACTTCCAAATTAGTTTGAAGATCTTATCATGAGAAGAATTGATTCAAATTGGACTTCATTCCATTTGAGTTTTCCCTTCTTACACCCTTGGATGTTCCTTTATCATGAAAAATTTATTTGATTAAAATCAAACCAATCTTCCATATTTGAATTCCCTCCTATTTCCCTTTGGCCGATTTTTCATCTAATGCCATTTATTTTTATTCTAATTACTTTATGTTTAATTTAATTCCAAATGAGTTACTCTCCTATTTTTCCATCTCCTGGCCGATCCTCTTGAGCCCTTGTCTTATAAATAATGTACCTTAGACAAGGTTAACTTCTCTTGGAAAAATCTCTCTTAGAAAAACTCTCTTGAATGAATTCTTGTAAAACACTTGGAGATCCTTTCTTGGTGAATCAAGTGCTAATTTCTTCATCCTTCTTCCATCTTCCAACCTACAAGTTATTGTTTGAAGATTGCATAAAAGAGGTTGGTGGATAATTGGATTGGTGGAAATCCCTCTTGGCTGAAAACTATTTAAGGATCTTTTAATTTATTTTATTTTTCCTCTTATGTGAGACCTTGATTTCTTTCTTGGGTTAAGACTTTAGTATTTGGTCAAATTGATTTATTCTTTACATATCTATTCATACACTTTCTCAAGCTGGATGAAAGATTTGTTTGGGTTTGATTAAAGTTTTGTGTTTGCAAACGGTTCTCTTCTCTTTACATTTACATATGCTAAAGTGAAACTTATATTATGAAAATTTGTTCATAAAGAACACTTTTAAGTTGCAAGTTTTCTTTTTTATTAAATAGTTTCATACATTGCACAAGTGATATTCCTTTTTGAAAATAGTTTTCAAATTGAGTTCATGTGATTTAATATTTCATTTTACATTTGATATTTTGAAAACTCAAAGTTTCTTTTGTAAAAGTAATTGATCTAGTTTTCAAATCTTTATTGTTCTACATTTCAAATTATTAAAATTAAATCAATTTGATTTCATGTTATTACATTCACATTAAATAGCTTAAAGTTTCATTTGTAACATTTATATGTTTCAATTTTAATCATTGTTTACATATTTAATTATCAATTAAAGTGAGCTATCTATCTTTCATTTAATTTCAATTTCCTTAATATTAGTATAGATTAAGATGTGAGTGCAAAATATTTTAAAATTGAGAGTTAGATTTGTATCTTTATTTTCCCCTTGTCTTAATAACTTGTTGGGTTGCACTTGCCGATTAAAGAGAGTATGTGTTGGGTTGTACTTGCCCGTGAAGGAGAGTATGAGAGATTTGTTGTAATCTCAACTTTATTTAGTGAATTCTTAACCTGGGTGGCTAGGTGTGGACGTAAGCCAATTTTTGAGGTTTGGCCATACTATGTAAAATCTTTATGTTCTATTTATTTACTTTTTTGTGCTTTACTTTTATGCTACTATTATTTTATTGCTTCATTTAACTAAAGTATTATTTATAAATATTTAAGATTTCTGGAAAAGTAAAAATTTTATTTTCTAAAATTTATTCATAAAACCTAATTCACCCCCTCTATTGGGTGCTATAACTAAGTAATAGGGAAGCCTTCCTTCTCTTCTTGATTTGGCTCATGACCACTTCTTATTGCTTATCATTTAAACATAAAATGCATAATCTTAAACCTTAAATGAATTATGAGTTAGAACATCTAAAAGTTGAAAAATATGCAATAATTTAAGAGCATATCATACCTTAGATGATCCAATGTACTATGGAGTGAGTCTAGATTCTTGGATTCTTTCCTAAAATACAACCTACATCTTGCATACATGAGACTTAGCATCATGTGTTTAAAATTTACTTAGGTTGTGTTAGCTAGCAGCCCTTCCAGGAGGGTTATAAGTCTAGAAGAGTCAGGGATATGTTCCTTTCTTATAATAAGAGAAAGAACCCATAATTCCCAAATATTATATTAGGTGGACAAGTTAGAAGCACTTATAGACTCAGGTTCTAAAGTTTCATACTACAGTAAGTCTTCAACTCTAGACATTTCTGTAGTCTTGTAATGCTAGAATCTACGTCCTAGATTTTTAATAAAAATTTAACTCAAAATTTAATTTAAATTCTAAAATTTAATGCCTAATGATTGGATAGTATAAATTCTTACTAGGCATCCCAGTATCAATAGAAATTTTCTACTTAATCCCAATTGGCTTCCAAAAATAACTCTTTCCACTTTGTAGTGTTCCCATTGAATTTTCTAAATAACATTTCCTTCATAAACCAACTTAGAAATTTGTTGAAATAATAGCTTATTTCTTTAATTGATAAAGTATTGTTAGGAAGAGATCTTTCATTCTTAAGAGGCAATTAACTATAAAGGCTTCGCCTTATAGGGTACTGCGAACTCAGTTTAAAATAAACACTGTTCTACTTTCCATGTAGTTCAGGGAAAAACTCTTTGGTACACTAAATAACCATTTACTTTAAGAGTCTTTTATTAACTAAAATCCATTATAGAACAACATGTTTATATTCTAAGATAATATGTTTATTCTTTAATAGCACATTTGATTATCCAAATAAAAAATTCCTAATTTCTACCTGGTGTCATAAAGATTTCCCTCAATGCGGTCAGACTCTTTGGTTTTTACGAGGGCACTGATCTAAACTTGTTGATTAGAAATGACTTGCATGTTACTCATTAGATAACTCAACATTAAGGGGTAGTCAACTCATTATGGCTATAACTATCACCTTGAATGCACATCACCTTTTACTAGTCTCCTAAATCTTTATAGAGGCACTTATCCATACTTGCCTAAAAGATGGCACACCCATGATGGGGGTGCATCAGTGTGTTCTTTTACAATATTAAAAAAAATCTTTAAAATTTAGCAAGAAAAAACTTTTGATAAAAAATTAAAACCAAAAGGCTAGGAGTAGCAATAATAATAAAAAAAAATTAAAGAGTAGTTGTCCTACCCAACAAACTTATATCCCTTCTCCAAATCTTCTATAAAATTTTAATTTTCCTTTATTTGCCACAAAAAATCAAGGGAGCGAAAACTCTATTTAAAGGGTAATAGAGAAACCCTACATTACTCTCATTCTATTATAAGGAAAGAGGAATGCTACTTATTCCACAATATACAAAAACTTATCACTATAGTTTTCTCTATAAGAAAAAACTCTCAAGTTAATGTTCAACTGACAATGGTAAGTTGGATTAAAAAGAACAACTAAATAATGCACAATCTCACCAAAGTTTTCCCTCAAGAGTTCTTTTGAGGGAAAATATGAATAGAAAATTCTCCCAAATCTTCCAAAATATGAATATAAAATATAAGTAATGCACAATCTCAACTAAATGATGCACTATCTCACCGAAGATTTTCCCCCAAGAGTTCATTTGAGGGAAAATATAAATAGTAAATTCTCCTAATTTTTCTCTAAGAAAACACCCTTCCTTAAGCTTCCCTAAAGCTTTCTCACATTCAAGTTAGCATTTTAATCTATTCAAATTGCATATTTATAAGAAGGATGCTAAATAAAAAAAAGTAAAAATTAATTTTTAGCAAAACTATCCTAGTAGTACTATTCGCTTGCCCATCATATTGTATGATCAATACAAAGAGATTGGCATAGTTTTCAATTTATTTATACTATATAATATTATCATACCTACAACCACCATAAACATACTATATGATTAAGTATCATATCATATGATTAATGCAAACTAAAAATTTAGATTCTATTTGTTCATCTTGTATGATCACAATATATAATATGAATTGCATAAGAAAAAAAATCTTCCAGGATATCTCATTAATTTGAGAGCTAAAAAGGGTAATTACAAAAATTTATATTCATATTGTACAATACAATTAGTTAATTATTTTTTCAATTTGGAATTAATCAAATTTATCATAGCGGCTGTAATTATTTAACAAAAAATGGCAATCATTTAGTATGATTTTTTAGAAAATTATAATTTTTAAAGATAATAAAATGTATTATTTTTCATCTTCTCATGTGTGCTTTGTTGTTTTTCAATACTCACATGCAAATTATGTGAAGATAAATAATATATACCAAAATAATGATGTAGCGTTAGGCTTGACTTGGGTCCTTTGACATCAACCATTTTTTATTGTAGAGTTCTTAAACTCTTGCTAGATTTGGCACTTCGATAAACTGCCACTATTTATGCTATCTTAGAAAATATTTATTGACCTATTCCTTTGTAATTTGCATTGAAAATATACCATAGCTTGTACACACAACTAATTAGTATAAATAAATGGTAAACCAAGAAATTCAAGATCATGAAAACCAAGAATTAATGTGAAGGCTCATAGGGTTAATAATCTCTTTTTCCTGATGATGACAAATAATTTTAGTGAAGTTTGAGAGTTCAATAGGTAGAAGCAAGTCAAGGACCTCCCCAACAATTTATGTTATACAAAAATATGCAGTGAGTGATGTTATGTTTTTATTTAAAAAAATGCAAGTTGAAAACAAATAAAAATGCAAAAATATGATACATGAAAGTTATAATCTTAACAAACCAAAACACTACCTACTCCCTCTTTTGACATATTAAAAGGGTTGAAGTAAAAAGATAGATAGGAGTACGCTAAAACAAATTATGAAAATACATGAAATGTAGTCAAATATTTTGTGAATTAACTTAAGAAAATGTTTCTAAAAACATTATTAACACACATACTTATACAATAAGAATATTTACAAAGCTCATTCAATGGTCATATTATACATTTCACTGACTTTATTTTATTAACCCTACAATGCTAGCTATACACAACACTACTTTAGCCATAATTCATTACTTATGTAAATGACATCTATCAAATTAATGAATTTTGCAAATAATTTTATAACAATTCAAAATTTTGCTTAAATTTTGTTTGGATGATTAAGGATGTTATAGCATAAATCAAACAGAAGAATAAATAGTATGAAAGGAAACTTAATAACAAATTTAGGAGGTGTGATGTTTATTTTGAATGTATGGGGGTGTGGTGGGGAGGGACACCACGCAGATCATTGGGGATACTTATTGAAGTTATCAGGTACGACATTGAGGTATGATGTACTATCTTGAAAGATAGAGGCATCACCCTTCAATGGACCAAATCACCTAATAAGTACTCCTAAGATATGATGGGTCTTCGAATATACCAAAGAATTTTCCCTTACTTTATATGGATGAATAAAGTAGGGTTTATATTAAACCAGATTCTAAAGTTCCCTATAGAGGAAAGCCTCTATAGTTAATTACATCTTAGTGAATGGAATTCCCTGAAGAATACTCTCGATTAAAATAGATAATTAGGATATCCAAAGATTTTAAAGTTAGACTATCAAAGGATTAGATATGTTTGGAAAATCAAGTGGGAAATCTCAAGGAGAAAACTTATTTTTTGAATCTAAAAGGAGGAAGTAGGAAATGCCCATGATACTAGGAAGCCTAGTGAACATTCAAATCTATCCTATGATTTGGCTTTATATATTTAAAAGTGAAGAAATTTATATATTTGAGTTGAATTTTATTTGATTGCTAGGGCTTATAATCCACCAACATAAGGTTGTGGAAATGGCTATGAGGTGAGGATTTATTCTTGTAGCCCTAAGAAAATAACAAACTCGGGTTATAAATCTAGAAAGCTTTAGCATAAGCTAAAGCGCAACCTAAATCTAAGTGATAAGTGTACATAAAGGTTCACCTTCACAAGAGAAGATGAATAGTCTAACTTATGGACATATAATAATTTGGAGTGGCCTCCAGCTAACTCCTCATATAATTTAAAACTATGTAGTCTGGTCTTATGAATTGCAAGATAGCTAGGGTAGTTATTTAATTAGAAAGAGACTAAAGCCCTTAAACCCACTCTCTAAGAGACTAAAGCATCAGTGGTATGAATAATGATTTATTCTAATGCAAAAATCTTTTCAAATTTTATTTAAATTTTGATAGTTCATTTTAACAAAGGATTTAGGATATTTTTATATGCCTAAATGCATGATGAAATGGATTATTGGCCAAATCAGTAAGAAGATGGTGTTCTCCACCACAAAGGATGACCTCACTGGTCAAGCATTCCCTTATCATGCAAGGATGGAGATGCCCCAATTTCAAGAAAGAAGAAATATGCATGCATGATGTGAGACATACAACATTTTGTTAAGGGGTTGCAAAATATTTTAATTATCTTATTTAATGCCTTAAGCTTTATGGTGAGGTTATGAATTGTTTAAAATTTAGTTATGAGTGATTAATTGGGTTAGAAAAATTAATTTTTCCCTAAGAGCCTAATCGCATCCAGGCCACACATTAAAGCATCAATTATTTAAGAAACTATGAAAAAGCATATTATTTCTAATACACAATATAAATAAATCATCAATCAATTTCTATAACTATTGTGAAAGAATAATATGCCGGTGCGATCGGCTACCACCGTACAACCTAAAAATAAAAGATGGGTAGTCGAGCTCTACCTTTATACAACTTAGAATATGAAAGAATAATTATAATTTTATTTAAATGTAATTGGAGTCTTCATTTCTTAATTCTTCATGTCTTCATGTATCTTCCTTACCCTTTGATTTGGTGGACTTAAAGGCATGACAAGGCACCCCAGGATAAAGCTTTCTAGCCAATTCCCATCTTCATCCCCCCATAGCATCAATCCTAATTTCTAATGCAAAATTATTTTTAAAATAAGAAATGTAAATCTAACTACACTTAAAAAAATATGTTAGCTAAATAGACACGCAATCCAAAGTAAATATATGTATGATTTGGACTTAACACCTTGCATATGGATAACCAAGCCCACCTATCCTAACTTGGATTATGCTTAGGGGTTTAAGCAACCTGGAAAGATAGCCTTTATATTTATATTTATATTTAAGCATCCCTTAAGAATAATCCTCTGCAAAAAAATATAATTAGGCTAATATTGGCGTACCATCCAGTCTACAAAAGATACACCCTAACATCCAGTCTAAAATAATATATCATAAAATAAAAAACACATCACATCATACACTGGCTTAACATAGAGCTAGAATTGGTGAGTTAATTCTAATGTGTGTGTTAAGGCTTGTGTGTTGTATCTTACTAAGCATTAGAGTTATATTTTTAAAGTTTGGAAAGGTTCAATTTATTCATTAAGGCCTACCATCCGACTTAGGACTGCTCGCCGATGTGCAACGGCTATGCTAAGAAGAATGCATAGTAGACTTACATCTTCTAAACTGAGGAACAACCACTTGGGTGGCCCATTGTTGGTACAATAGATCGACCCAACCTAAGGGTGACTACTAAGTAGGGAGTCACAAAGAAAGACTGGACCCAGACTTGAAGTAGTCAAGAGGAAAGGAGCCGCCATGGGACTTAAACCAAAACCTCAAATATACTCAACCCATTCAGTGTATGATGGCTAGTTCAAGAAGAAACCATAGCAGACTTATATCTTCTTAAACAAAATCAACATGAGGTAGCTTTCCATCCGTGCAGTAAGGCCTACCTAACTAATAGGGCACTCATTGATGTGTAGTGGCCAAGTAAGGAAGGAAAGCATAGTAGATTTACAACCTCCCAAATAAGAAGACCATTAGAGTGACACAATGAAGGTGCATACTAGACTAGAGCATTTGAGTGCCACTAGGGGCATTATCTCAACTTGAAGTACTCCAAGACAAAAGGTATGTGTATTTATTTGATGTGTTTGTATGTGTTGATGAAGGATAGGATGCCACTTGGGTTCTCTACACCTACCCTAAACACGTCATGGCAGATTCATGAACAAAATATTTCAGTTTGGAAGAGATTGAATTTGAAACATAATTTTATTGATGATAATTATTTTCAAACATGATATCATGGATAATATTTCTTTAAATAAAAGCTGTTGATTGGAAGCATTGGGTGCTCTCCCTTATGATTAATAAGCTAATAAGATCCACCTTGGTAGGCCTTCTCTATGATAAAAGGGCCTTCCTAAGTAGGTTCAAGCTTCCCTTCCATCTTACAACGAGCAAAAATTGGTCTCTTTAGAACTAAAACAAGCTCTCCTACTTCAAATGCTCTTGGGTGGACCAACTTGTTGTGAGCTTAAATCATTTTAGCTTTATACAACTTGAGGTTCTGGCACGCCCGTAGGCATCTCTCCTCTAAACCTTCGAGCTCTTCTAATTGAAACTTGGCATTTTGCTCCATTGTGATATTGCTACCCACAGCTATCCTTAGTGATGAGAGTTTGACTTCTAATGGTAGAACCACTTCGGACCCATACACTAAGGAGAAAGGGGTAGATTGAGTTGGAGTTCTGTATGTAGTGCGGTAAGCCCACAAGGCTTCAACTAACTGCTCATGCCACTTCCACTTATTATCACCGAGTATCTTCTTCAATAATTGGATGAGAGTTTTGTTGAATGCATCTGCCAAGCCATTTTCCCTCAAGTAGTAGATGGTATAGTATCTCTAATCTATGACATGCCTTCGGGCAAAGTTATTGATCTTGGTGCTCTTGAAAGTAGTACCAATATCGGATATAATTCATCGAGGCATCCGAAACATATATATGATATAGTTCCTAAAAAATTGGAGCACATGCTGAGCTATGATCTCTCTAAGAGAAATCACCTCTGCCCACTTGGAAAAGTTGTCGGTAGCAGCTAGGATGAATCGATGACCATTGAAAGAAGGAGGGTCAATCATACCCACTATGTCAGTACCCTAACACTCAAATGGTCATGAGGCCAATGTAAGATGTAGAATGTTAGGTGGCTAGTGTAAGACCACACCATGTACCTGACATTAGAGGCATCATATAGCTACGTCCATGCAATTTATGATCATCGATGAAAGTAATATCCTACTCTTATGATCTTAGCTTTCATCTTCGGACTGGATTGGTGCGCTCCACATAATCCTTAGTGTACTTTAGTCATGATCTTATGGCCTTTGTGTTTGTCCAAACAACGTAACCACATATGATCAAAGGACCACTGATATAAGGTACCATCCACGAGTGCATAGGAAAGGGCTCTCTGCTTCACCTGATGTGATAACGACTTCTCTTGAGGTAGTTTGCTTTTATTTAGGTAATCTATGAATAGTTGCCTCTAATCTAACTCATCGTCCTTTTTGGCATTGACAACCTCCCTTTTAAGAGAGTATTTATCAATGAGTTCAATATCAATAAAGGATAAGACTTTTCTATTTTGGACACTTTTCGATATAGACTCATCTTTCGGACATGCCAACTCCTTGGCAAGTTTGGCTAAGGCATCTGTTATATCATTTTATCCTCGAGGAATCTTGTAAATGGTGACCTCTAGGATTTGGGCCAACAACTCAATAGTATACTTGTAGTAGTGTTGGAGCTTAGGCTTCAGAACCTTGTAGGACATAGTGATTTGACTGATGACTAATTAAGAATCCCCAAATATGTTGATATTTTGGATGCTTAGAGTAACGGTTAACTCCAAATTAGCAATTCAAGCCTCATATTTAGCTTTGTTGTTGGTGCAAGGATGTGACAGGTGATATGAGAATCTGATCACATCATGGGCCGAAGTTAGGAGAACTATTTCTACATCTAGTTTTCCAAGAATAGGAAATTGTGCTTCTTCTCCTCTTTGAGAGGAAGCCACACCATCAAAGTACATCTCCCAACTACGAATGCTAGTGTCCCCTAAGTTCACAATTTATTCATCAGAGAGGTCATCACTAAGTGGAGAGTCATTAGGAAGGGGATGTGCTGCTAAGAAATCTGCTAGTGCTTGTCCTTTCATCATATGGAGGAGTATAAAAGTAAAGTCAAACTATGATAAAATCATGGACCAACATGCCAACCATTCGGATAGCATCGGCCATGTCATGAGATATTAGAGTGCATTGACCCTGGAGATCAAGTTCACCTTATGAGAAAGCATGTAGTGCCGTAGCTTTTGGGATGCAAAGATTAAATCTAGGTAATGCTTCTCGATGGGTGGATAGTTTGCTTCAGCAGGGATCAAAATATGATTGAGATAGTGGAGAGCATTGTCTTTCCCTTCATCATTTTCTTGGGCCAGCAAAGCACTAAGGGAGTCATCTAATGCAGTAGTGTAGAGGTTGAGTGGCTTGCCATCATCAGGTAGTGCTTCATATATTCAAAGGCATGCTGATACTTGTCATCCCACTTGAACTTGGCATCATTTTTTACTAGTGCTGAGAATTGCTGGAACCTTCCTAATATGATGGATATAAAGTGTCTTAGATATGCCAACCGCCCTTAAAATGATCTGAGTTGAGTTAAATAAGAGGTGGCATTTCTAATATTTCTTTGAACTTCTCCAGATAGATTTCAATTCCCTGATGTGAGATAATAAACTCAAGGAATTTCCCTAAAGCTACTCCACATGCACACTTCACGGGGTTCATTTTGAGATTGAATTATCTTAATCATTCAAAAATTACTCTCAACTTAAAGAGATGGTCTTCCTTTTCGTTACTTTTGACTACGAGATCATCAACATATCATTCAACTTGATGATGAATGAGTTCATCGAAGATTCGAGTCATGGCCCTATGGTAGATAGCACCAGCATTTTTAAGGGTGAAAGGCATGACCCTATAGCAATTGATTCGATTGATTTTTCTCATCTTTGACAACTTTATTTGGTTGTATCCATGAGCAGGAGAAAACGCATGAGATCTCTCACAATCAGTTTTGGTATTTATAGTGGAAATTCATCTTTTTTACATGCCTTATTTAAGTCTCTAAAATCAATATATAGATGAATTTGGCCATTCTTCTTCTTAGCAGGGATGATACTGCACAACTAGGTAGAGTATTTTTCTTCATAGATGAAAGTAGCATAGATCAGTTTCTTAACTTCAGAAATGACTTATTATTCAAAGTTGAATCGAATGTGTCTAGGAGCTTGCTTGATAGGGTTAACACTAGGCTCTATTGCTAGTTTATGGACTGCTATGTCAAGAGAAAAATTGGACATCTCTTCATAACTTCATGTATCGTTAAACTCTAATACTAACTAAGTTATTGGTTTGATTTCATTTAATAATGTATGTCAAATGGATTGTCTTCAATCCCTAAGTTGATTCCCTTGAGCTCATCGATGGTTGAATTGATCTCTTCTTCGAACTCTAGCGATGCATCTTTGACTTCAAAACCATTTAGACCATTCAAAGTTTCTAAGCACACCTCCTTATGATGTGATTTGAAAAAAACTCTAAATGATTTATGACTAATTTCATGATCCATATACCAATCTCTCTTGATTGATTGCTTTTGCATTTGTTCTTCCATATTATTTTGAAATAATCTAACCTATGGCTTGACCAAGTATGTGGGATTAACCTTTTATTTTCTAGATTATGAACACATGATGAGTACCAATCAAAAGGTAATTTTATTAAATCTTTATATAATCCAGTTCTACATCAACTTCTTGAATTGAAATGATGCTAAGAAACTCTAAATCTTCACATCATGGATGACTTAGTGGCTTCCAACTATCAAACCCTCAACTTTTGTAAGGAAAGTTTTGATCTAAGGTTCTAATGCCAATTGTTTCACATATAGACTTAGATACACTTATACACTTTGCTTCAGAGGTGGTCTTCATCACTATCTGGATCAAGTGTCACCTCCAAGAAAATTTACTATTGAGAAGAACTAGCTGGCATGCTAACCATATAAGACTCATCCTCTAAACTAGACTTTAAGTCTACATGGATACATGCACTCCTCGTGATTGACATATCTCCTATGGTGGTCAATAATTTCCACCCCTAGCCTCTGAGCGGCCTCTTCCATGATCATCTTACCCACATGTTCAAATGGAGTAATGAACTATAGGTAGAATCTAATGTAAGGCTCCACTTTCTCCTCCAAGTCTATTTCTCACTCCCTTTTATTTTCTTTTTCATTTTCTTTTTCATTTTCTTTCTCCATTTCTATTTCTTTTATTTTTAAACTTTGAATAAGTTCATGAGAATAGCTTGTTGATTTTGAGGGAGGTAGTATGATCCTCAATATTGACCTTGAACTAAAATAACAAGATCTCTTGACATGTAGGCAATCCCAACTCTCACAAACTTCACTAGTATAGAGGATCTTGTTATTTTCATGTTTCCATGGTCTCCCAAGAAAAGTATTGAAAGATGTATCTGAGTTTATAATGTGAAACTTAGCTTCAGTCTTTCAATCATCTATCTCCAAAGGTGCCCTCTCACCTTGTTCATTGAATCCTCTCAACATCATCATTTCTTTTTGGAGTTTGAAGATGTCGATCCTCAAGTAGGCAAGGGTTCTTAGACTCATAATGTTGATTGATGCACCTGGATCAACCAACACTCTGGATAGACTATATCTGCTAACATCCACTGTAATGTAAAGAAGACGGTTGTGCTCGTTCATCCCTAGAAGTAAATCTTCATCGCTGAAAGTAACTCCCAAGGTGTCTGTTGACCTCACATTTAGAGTGAGTCTTTAACCTCCTCAGTATAGATCTAGGACTCTTATAGACACTAATATTTTCTTAATCTCAAGACACTTCTAGTGATTAGGTGAACACTTAACCTAAGCTTAGAGACTTAAAAGGGTTAATCATAAGGCAAGGCCATGACTTAAGACTTAAGGGAATCATCCACCCTATGGCCTAAATCTAATCCATGTGCACCTTTTCAAATCCAATCCCAAATTCAAATCTCAAACCAAACCTCAAATTCTAAATTCAAAATCAAATTTCCAAAATTCACAATCAATCCAAAGGGAGGTGAGTTAACTCACCTCCCTTATAAGGTGAAGGCCCAAGGGACAAGGGAAGAAGCCATCAGCCACATCCCACCTTGAGCCACCTCCCATTGAAATTATGGTGACCACTCGATGCCACAGGCGTGGTATGGCCAAAAAATTGGAGACATCCTCCATCCACCTCAAATTGAGGATATACTCCCATTCAAACTCACCATTTCACATTCATTCGATTTGTTTGAGCTCCCAAGAGTGAAATGAAGAGCCCTAGCACTCCTCAGAGAATTTCCAAACCTTCCCCACTTTAGAATTCTTCTCCCCATGTGAAACCAAATTAAGGGAGCTCACATATGATTCCAACTTGTTCGTTTCTCAACCAAACTTCAATTCCTCTTACACACACCTTCCATGAACATCATCAAAGCCATCCAAGTCATTTCTTAAGCTCCAAAGCCACTAGAGGATAGAGTTTAATCAAGACCAAAGCTCCAAAGCTTGATCCTTCACCTTTCGAGCATTCCGAGTTGAACAAATCTAATTTCTGCACAATAGGGCCTCGTCTCTATTAGATGAAGCTTCCTCAAGTGTGCGAACCATCGATCTTAGCTCTGGTGAGGTATTTCCATTAAATCCAAGCTTTAGCTTAAAATGGGTTGGTATTTTGTGAAGAGAATTTGCATATGAGCCCATCCTAGCTGTTGGATCTTTGTGGATCCTTTGTGTGAAGGAGTGGGTTGATTTTGGAGTGATTTAATTAATTTTTAAGGCGAAATTCTATAATTCATAACTAACTATAGAAAAATCCAAAAAATATAAATGAGGGATCATTTTAAAGGTAGTTTAGATGGAAATCCATTAAAATGATCCTAAATTAAGTTGGAATAGTAATTTTAGCTTAATTAGGGTTTGATTGAAAACTTAATTAATCTAATTACTCCATAATTAATCACTCAATTGGTTTTAAATTTTTTGAAGTTGCTTAGGGGGAAGATCTCTACCTCCCATATTTTTCTTGGAATTTATTAGTTAATTAATTGGCAAAATTGATTGATCAAGCCTTAATTACTTTTTTAATTTAATTAAGGACTAATTAAGCATGGGAATAGTAATTACCTAATTAATTGGACTCCTTTGGCACTAATTAATAAAAGGGAGATTTGGGGAATGTGATTGGGGAGTTTTTCCTAGTCTTTTTCCTAAATTTCCTTTACTTTTCAGGAGAAACTAATTAGAAATTAATTAATCACTTAATTACTTAATTAGTTTAATTAAATTTTAAAATTGATTTGGACCTAATTAATTCAGTGGTAGGCCTTTGGTGTTTAATAGCCTAAAGAGGTTTAATGAAATTATGGTTAGCTCATGTGTGTAAGAAAACCATAAAAGTAATTAAGTAAATTCCTTAAGCTTAATTAATCAATGATTGTGAGTTAATTGAATTAGACCCCTTTCATTTCATAGGAGCATTGATATTTACTTTTCAATTTATTTACACATTACATTGGCTCATAATCATTTCATTATTTATCTTAAGGTAACATAGGTAAAGGTTTAACTAGTTTATTTAATTTATAACATAACTTAATTAATCCATAAAATCAATCTAATTACTTTTCATTAAATCAAATTAACTCACACATGGGGAATGGGATTAGGATTAGCAAATGTCTTCTCATATTTCTTAAATTAAATCAAACATGAAATTAAAAATGACATTAAGAAGCTTTGGTTTATTTTAAATGAGCTTATTTAGTATGATTGGCGTTAGGAATTGATTGGATTGAATGAAATTATGTGCTTATGTTCCTTTATTTCTTTCTAATTATATTAAATGTTGTATGTCACTTGTAGTCATGCATGCATCTTTTTCAACAATCAATTAAATGAAATGATTTCCTTTATTTCAAGCTTGCATGTGTTGATTTAAATTGAAATATGTGTGGCTATTATCACTATTAAATTAAAAATTATTTTTAAAAGCATACAAATCAATTATAATATGTTGAGTGATGATCATTATAAATATTCATAAGTTTGTATGTGCCTATAGCTTAGAACATGTGATGTGGTGTTCTCTTTCTTCAACCTTCATAGATTTACATAATGTTTGATTGTTAACAAGTATAAAGTTTATTTAAAAAGAATATAACATTTTTTTGGATTCATTCCTATGTATCTCTATGTTAGAACTTAGATAGCTTACATGTATAAATGATCTAATTAAATCAAATACAACTTCTGCTTGATTTTTCCATTCTTGTAGTTGTTTGTACATTCATATGTATTTAAGAGTAGTGGGTATATCTAGTCTGGACATTCTGGGGATGCATATCTTTAAGTAACCCCAATGAGGTCTTTATCTCACTCCCCTGGTTTAACAATGGCAAAGTATCCACTTAAAACTACTATACACTTGTATGTGCATTTAGCTAAAGAATGAAAATCTTCACTCAATCAAACCAAATACAAATTTTTGCATGATTTAAGAGTAATGGGTATATCTAATCTAGACATTCCAGGGATGCAAGGATTTAGGTATCCCCAATGAGGTCTTTACCTCACTCCCCTGGTTTAACAATGGCAAAGTATCCACTTAAAACTTTTATACACTAATATGTGCACTTAGCTAATGAATGAAAATACCCTTTTCTATTAAGAATGACATGCATTCATCTTTGTTTAAATGATTAAATTGATTGATCACATGGTTTAAAGCCTTCTTTCTTATTTTCATGTGCATAAACTTACATATGTTTGAATATAATGGGTATATAGTTTGGACATCTCGGGAACACAAGGCTTTAGCTAGTCCTAAGGAGGTCATTTGATTACCTCACTTCCCTAGTTAACAATGACACATATCTATTTAATTTCATTCCTATGTATTTTTATATAAGAATTTAGATAAAGGTTTAAATTAATATGATAAAATAATTCAATCAAATGAAATATCTAAATTCCAAATGTACAAGTTTATATCCATCTTTTCAGTGTGCTAAGACATATTGTATGTGTAGGTATACTTAGGATTTACTCATATGCATGCTACATATGATGGATGGAAATGAATGCACATGTGCATGTGATAGTAACTCATTCTAATCAATCTTAAGATGCCTCTCTTATTGAATTTGGTCACTTAAAATGAACCTAAACTTAGGATTAATTTGAAATGTGTAACAAGCCATTCACTAAAGAGAATTTATTAATTAACATGCTTTAGAAAGTGGCTTAGGGTAGGAATGGAAGAGAACAATCCTCCCTTTTTCCTCTCTTTATAACATTTAGTTGTTAAGTGTAAGTCACATGAAACCAAATAAAACACAAATTAAAACTTGCAAATCAATTAAAGCACTTGAAGTAAAACCACCCATTATAATTAAACCCTTTCAGACTTAGAGAATAGTAACTTTAATGCTTAGTTAAGGCATACCACACAAGCCCTAATACACACACTTTAGACTAAGTCACTACTTCTAGCTTTATATTAGGGCGGTGCATGGTATGATGTATGTTTGATTCTATGAAGTATTTTTGTAGACTGGATGTTAGGGTGTATGCTTCATAGACTGGATGGTAGGCCGTGATTAGCCTAATCATATTTTTTACAGTAGATTGTGCTAAAAGGGTGCTTAAAATAAATATAAATGCTCTCTTTTATTGGTTTCTTAAACCTTAAGCACAATACAAATTAGGATAGGTGGGCTTGGTTACCCATGTGAAGGGTGCTAAGTCTAAATTACTCATATAATTGTTTGGGTTCTATGGGGTGGTGTTTAGCTAACACCTATTTTGTAGGTGTAGTTAAATTTACTCTTCCTATTTTTAATGTATTTTGAATTAGGAATTAAGATTAGTATTATGGGGGATTAGGATGAGTAGTAGCTAGAAGGCTTTGTCCTGGGAGGCCCTGTGATGCCTTTGAAGAAAGCACATCAAAATGAAGAAATGAATGAGATATGAAGAATGAAGATAAGAAGACCCCCATAACATTTATTTATTTGCAAACTCTTATTATTCTTTCATATTTTGGGTTATATAAGGGTAGAGATCGGCCACTCATTTTCTCTTTTTGGGTTATACAGTGGCACTTAATTGCACCAGCCTTTTATTCTTTTGTGTTAAATTTATAAAAAGCTTGATGTTATGTTTAAATTATGCAATAGACATAGCATGCCTTTTCTAGTTTCTTTATGAATGATGATCTAATGTGTGACCTAGATCCGATTAGGCTCTTAGGGAAAAATTAATTTTTTTTGCCTTAACTACAACTCATAACTAAAGTTTTAAATAACCCATAATCTCACATAAAGCCTAGGCATTAAATGATTTAATAACCCCTTAGCTGAATGTTGTATATTTAATATCATGCATTCATCACTCTTGCAAAGAGAGGCTTTCCATCTTTGCACGATAGGAGAAGACTTGACTTTTGAGGGTCTCCTCTATGGTGGAAAACACCTCTTTCCTACTGATTTAGCCCATAATCCATTTTCATCATGTATTTAGATATATGAAAATCCTATGGCCTTTATCAAAATGAAGTGTCAAATATAAATAAAATTTAAAAATTTTTGCATTAGACTAAGTCATTGCTCATATCACTCAAGCTATAGTCTTTTAGAGAGTGGGTTTAAGGACTTTAGTTTATTTCTAAATAATAACAACCCAACTATCTTGCAAAATCATATGACTTGCCTACTTGATTTTAAAGCATAGCAGGAGTTAGCTGGATGCCACTCTAAGCGATTATAAGTCCAACAGTCATGTGGTTTACCCTCTCTTGTGGAGGTAAACGTTTTTGCCCATTTTCATTTATATTTATGTCATGCTTTAGCTCTTACTAAAGCTCCATAGATTCAGGATCTGAGGTGGTTGTTTCCTTCGAGCTACAAGCATAAATCCTCACCTCTTAGGCATTTCCATAATCTTGTATTATGGGATTATAAGTCCTAGCTTTCTAATAAAATTTCAACTCAAATAAATAAATCTCCTCAATTTCAAACATATAAAGCCCAACTATATGATAGATTGGAAGGATCACTAGGTTTCCTAATATCATGAGCATTCCCTACTCATCTCCTTTGGCTTCAATAATAAGTCTCTCCTTTTGGTCTATCCCATTTGATTTTCCAATATAGCCCATTTATTGATAGTCTTATCTTTAAATTCTTTGGAGATAATAAATGCCTTCTTTAATCAAGAGTATTTCTAAGGAATTAACCTTCCTTAGAATGTAATTAACTACGGGGGCTTGCCCCCATACAGAACTTTAGAACCCAGTTTAATATAAACCCTACTTTATTTATTCATGTAAAGTAAGAGAAAAATCTCTAGTATATTTGAAGACTCATCATGCCTTAGGAGTCTTTATTAGGTGATTAGGTCCATTGAAGGGTGATGTCGCTATCTTTTGAGATAGTACAACATACCTCATTGTTGTATCCGATCACTTCAATAAGCACACCCTCAGATCTACGTGTTATCTTTCATATACATATTGAAAATAAACACCATAGACTTTTCTAGCGACTCCGCTCGGGTTAGCTCCTCTCTCTATCTCTAGTAGATAATTATTGTCTCCAAGCATCGATAGTGGACTTACATTTCATATATGCCCAAGACTATCTTTCTTTCCATTGGCACTTAGCTTATTTCATTCTTAAGCAATCTAGCCAACATCCTTTAGGTTTTAGGACCTCACACCATGTAGGTCTTGAAACCCCTATTAGGTCCCCCATTGGGTGAAAGATAAGATTAACTAATGAAAGGAGATTACTAAAAATTAGAACCTCTTTACCACTATCTTGGTGAGGCAAGGTTCATCTTACATTTAAGAAAATAAACTTTTTTTACAAAATGGAACTTTTCAAAAGTACTTTTTCAAAATTCACATAACAAATGATTTTGCACAAAATTCATATGAAGTTTTCAAAAAAGCATAATAATAATAAAACTCATTTAACAATTCTATAGCTGTTACATGGAGGTTCTTTTTTAAAGCACATTTTTGAAAATAGCTATCTCCTTTCAACATACCCAAATTTGTTGAATGAAGATTCTATTTTCAAATAAAATCATAACATAAAATTGAAACTCCACTTAGCATATTTCATATGTGCTAGAGTTGAAGTTTCCCTCTTTTCAAAGGAAAAAATCACACATAAAATCAAGACATATTTGAAGTCCATTTGACATACCTAAATTTGTCAAATGTGAGTTCCCTTTCTTTTTGAAAAATCAAAACAATTGGATTCTATTTAACACACTTACATTTGTTAAACAAATTCCTTCTTTTCCAAAGTCTTGAACATCAAAACACCTTTGGACTCCATTTGACATACCCAAATTTGTCAAATGAGAGTCCCATTTTCAAAAAGCACAAAAAAAATTTTAACTCTATTTAACATGCCTAAATTTGTTAAATAGATTTCCCTCTTTCAAATATAATAAATACACTTGACTCCTACTTAACATACCAAATTTGTTAAGTAAGAGCCTCATTTTCAAATCATAATACACTTAGCTCCTACTTACCATACCAAATTTATTAAGTAAGAGTTTCAATTTCAAATCATAAATGCACTTGACTACTACTTAACATACCAAATTTGTTAAGTAAGAGCCTCATTTTCAAATCATAAATACACTTGACTCGTACTTAGCATACCAAATTTGTTAAGAGCCTCATTTTCAAATCAATACAAGCATCAACCACATTTGGCCTCTACTTAACATACCAAATTTGTAAAGTAATAAGCCCCACTTACAAATCAAATCAACATATATCACACACATAACAAAACATCACAAACATAAATGTTTCCATAAAATTTTCAAGCATATAATTGAAAACCTTTTTAGAATACCTAAATTTGCTAAGTAAACATTTTCCAAATCAAAATTTCAAATAAGAAATACAACATATATATCTCCAAAGGTCTCTCCGAATATTTGAACCCTGTTCAACATACTTAAATTTGTTGAGTATGGGTTCTAAATCAAAATCATATGGCAAAGTCTCTCCTCAAATTGTCAAAAATCTCTCCAAAAATTAAATGAACCCCACTTAGCATACCTAAATTTATTAAGTGTGGATTCAAATTCCAAATAAAGTTTAGAAGTAAATGATTGAAGGAAAAAATCAAAGCAAGGGTCTAACTCAATTATGTTTCAACAAATGCAGTGATGTCAGCATAGTTAGTCTTTTTAGCCTTTAGTCAGTGCAGTGATTATGGAATCCAACAAGTTTGTTTTTTCCTTCCCCTCTAGTGTAGATCTAGTCTTGGATCAGGTCAATCTCACCATGACTATTGCCAAACATCTGATTTACTTTTGCCATGGTTTTGAGGGAGTTCGAGTTACTTGTGAGGGGACAGCCCTCACAATAGTTAGTAGGGTGGAGGTCATCGGATAGAAGCCACTTATCCTCTTTGACATTCCATCCGACTCTGAGTTCCCCTCATTCAAGAGCAAGGTTGTCATGTTTCCCACACCGTGATCAGTGCTAGTGTTAGTACCAGCTACTTCAGTATGGGTTCAGTCAGTTGCCCTTGCCATAGTTCCTGTGAGAGAAACTACCTCCTCTTTAGTTACCCCAAAGGGGAAGGCTATCTTAGCTTTCGAGAGAGTCTCCTCTACCTTCGAGGTAGGTTCTAGCTCTCATTCTTCTTTACTCACCCATATCCAGTGCCATAATAAAAATTGAAAGTCAAGCGGCATCATGAGCGGCCAGCCAGAGAGATTGGAGCTGCTTCCCATGTAGTTGAGGAGGGTTCTCTCTATGAGACCTCTCTACTCTTGATGGCAGTAGGTTCCACCCTCTGTCGGCCTAAGATAGAGAGGAGGATTACAGAAGGATTGCTACATCGCCTCCACCACCAGCACACTTTGAGACACCAACTAGGGAGCATAGAAGGCTCTATGCTGGTCTTAGGATTACTCTTCCCCAAGTCGATAGAGCTTATGGACGCTCAGAGACTGATGCATTATTTAGCTTAAGATCTATGATTCATTGGAGCATTAGGGGTCAAATCTACATGGAGAGAGCTGTGGAGGCTCAAGTATGTCGATATGTGGGCAGAGACAGAGGTACACCGTGTGGTCGATGGCCTATCCGATGGATTTCCGATCATGCACTGTAGCCGATCATTCAGATAGCATTATTCTTACTGGCACCATTCAACATAGAAGATCTCTAGCTAAGAGGTAGTTAGTTTTTCCATCACACCTCTCCACTCATCGTTCACCATCACCCATTTAGCTTACAGCATCTACCACCCCTGCCAAGCTTTAGAAGCCCCAATCCGAGGAAAGACCATCCCCACTAGTGATCCGGCTACTGCATAAGGATCCCACGCCATCAACTCCAACTGTTGAGGTAAGATCGAGCTTCCCTACTTGACATTTTACCTTAGTTATGGTTAGGAAGGAGTGGCAACCCAAGAGCATCATCGTCGCACCACCTCCACTACAGACAAAGGGAGAGAGGGGAGGGGACACATACATAGTCCCCATAACAGTTGATCCTCTTAGTGAGGAAGTCTTGTCAGTAGATAATATCCGGTGCATAGAGACTTATGGGCACAATCCTATGGTTAGCCATCAACGAGTGTTCATACTAGTCCAACCATGCTTAGTAGATCGATCGATATATGACATATTAGTAGACTACTTTATAGAGAAAAGATGAATTCTCAGGAGTGACCATTCAGATCAAGAGGAGGATAGAGTTAGCTTCGATCCTGATGAGAATGACATGTTGGAAAACATAGCTAAGATCCACATGGTTGACACACAGGGATCCTTACAGCAAGATCAGCTTAGCTAGGAAGGTGTTGTGCTCAACAAAGGTGACACTTCTCAATCGACTATCCTCCCTCAAGGGCAAAGGATGAGAAAGTAGAGGAGTTGATGGTAGTGGTGTTAGCATTACAGATCTTAGCCCCACTTTCATAGCCATCTCCTGTGGTAGTTGACAGGCCAGAGTTGGTACATACATTAAATCATCCTAGGTGCACTCCCATAGAGGTTGATGCTGGTAACTAACATAGGAAGGTCTCAGATGGCACCTCCATTCATGAAAAGGATATCAAGCATATGGCAGAGCAGTAGTTGAGGGAAGCAATGGTGTAAGCCAGGGGGAGCTCATCCATTCCAAAGGGTAGACCATACCTGGAGGAATTCGATGTAGTTCAATACTCCAAGGGTTTTGTGTCATCTTCCTTCAAGATATTTGATGGTAGTGGGAACCCGCATCAGCATATTACACATTTTAGAGCTGACTGTTGCAATGCTGATGGCAGTGACACACTCTTGTTCAAACTCTTTGTCAACATCCTAGTAGGGGTTGCAATTGATTGGTATGCTGAACTACCCAACAGTTTGGTTAGGATTTTTGTTGAGTTAGAGCTCCTCTTCATCAAGAGGTTTGCTGGAGCTCAATAAAGAGTGATTGTAGGCAACCTCGTTGTAGCAAAGCAAGTTTTCAATGAGTCCCTTATTGATTATATTCTCAGGTTGAACAACTTGAGCATGAAATGTGAGCCACAACTATCCAAATAGTATGCCATTGATATTCTTCTCAAGAATATTCATGTTCTGGTTGCCTTCATGCTTAAGGGCTTTACCATTATGACATTTGAGAAATTAATCAACAGGGCAGCTAGCTTGCAAGAGGAAGCCAAACAGTTGTCCTTTCCTGACCAATCATCTCAGTCCAAGCTGTAGAAGGTGTTTGAGAAGAAGCTAGGGATAGTTATGCCAATGGATAGATGGAAGCATCTAGCCAAAGTCTAGTATAAGAGACTCTAAGCTTAGCACCCTCCTTTGCCACCTCCTCTGCCACCACCTCGACCATCATATCAGTCACCATAATGGCCATTCCCACCACCTTAGCAGCCTACCTAGCAGTGGTACTTATATCCACCGCCAGGTAGCTATTACCCACCTACTCTTATCGATAGATTAAATAAGTCATATTCATTCAAAAGAGAGGTAGTTAGGAAAATCTTTAATAATCTCTTAAAGAAAGTTGACTTTCAATTACCAGAGCCTAAGAGGCCGGAGGAAGTGGGCAAGAGTAATGATCCTAACTATTACCCCTACCACCACATGATTATCCATGTCTTAGAGGATTGATTGTATCACTTTTAAGTACTAGCTTTAGCATAGCTACAAGTCAGGAGATGTAGTTATCCCGAAGGAAAACTTATTAGAACAACCATCCATTCTATTAGAGTAATTCTTGGGGATACTTGTGACCCTATTAAGATAAAGAAGGTTGGGATATTGCCTTATCTGGAACCTCTAAATAAGTTATTTCTAAGATCAAGAAACTCTCTTTATAGGTGCCTAAGGCATCTCAAACCACCAACATCAAGGAAGGTTTGCAGGTTGCCAAAGACAAATTGAAGAAGGTGATAGCCCAGCAGTAGCTCACCCTACTTACCTGGGATAGTTCAATAGCACAACCAGTCAAGTCCACTCCATCCACCGGTCGTTCTACTTCTTCCTATACTAGCTCCTCTTCTACTGGCAGGACCATTTTATCAGTGGATAAGGCATTAAATCCCTTAATTCACTTACTTTGTTAGATTTCTATCATGTACTTCCACCAAAAATAAATCAATGAAGAAAGCTTTTACTTACATCTTATCCACTTCTGACACTCTAGATTTTATTCCTACTAAAAACCCTCCAAGTCTAGAAAATAGTAATATATATAGTCATTCTGATCCCCTCTCTTCTAGTTCAGAATCAGACTTTTCTTTTTTGAATCAATCGGGTTCACCTCTTGAGATTTACTTAAAGTCAACTGACTTTGAGGATCCCATAGAAGAATTTATTGTTATATATGATGAGAAGGTAGAACTTTCCATAAGTTCATCATTCCATCAAGTCACTGAAGTCAACCTACACAATGGTAAAGTTCTACCTCCTAGGGTAGCACCTCAGGATATAAGTAAACAAGTCATTTATTCTAGTGAGTTGATAACCCCTCCACAAGATGCTCCACCTATGGATATGCTTCTGGAGGACTAAGTCAAAGTTGATTACAACATCTTAGCTCATCTTAGAAAGTTGTCAGCTAAGTTAAGCATATATGACGCCCTTGTCTTATCCAAAGAGATGAGAGAATATCTAATTAAGACTCTTCTTGATCTAGAGATATGCTTAGCTCAACTGATCGCTACTAAATAGGAGGCACACAGCTCCATGGACATCTTAGGAGTTACATTAGGTGAATGACTTTTACAGCTTGCTTCCCTCTTTACATTACAGTGGATGTTGGCAGAAATAGACTATCAAGAGTTCTGGTTGACCAGGTGCATTAGTCAATATTATGAGTTTAAGAACCCTTGCCAACTTGAGGATCAACATCTCCAAACTCCAAAAAGATAGGATGATGTTGAGAGGATTCAATAAACAAGGCGAGAGGGCCTTAATCTCCATAGTGTTACCATTAGAGATAGATGATTGGAAGATAGAAGCCAAGTTTTATATCATAGAATCAGATACATCTTTCAATGCTTTGTTTGGGAGACTGTGGATACATGAAAATAACACAGTTCCATTCTCTCTACATTAGTACATGAAGTTCATGAGAGGTGGGATTGAGTACTGCATCAAAGGAGATCTTAAACCCTTCACAGTTCCTGAGGTCGGGATATATGAGGATACAACCTATTTTCTCCCCTAAAACCAACAAGTCCATTCTCACAAATCTAGTCAAGATGCCCATGTGGGACAAAAAGAAAGAAAAAAATAAAAAGAAATAGAAAAAGAAATGAAAAAAAAGAGAAAGAAAAATAAAATAAAAGAGAGCGAGACATGGACTCATGGAAAGATATAGAGCCTGACATTAAATTCCACCCACAGTTCATTACTCCATTCGAACATATGGGTAGGATGACTCAACCTCCACTAGGCAGAGGCAAAGGACAATTCAGAGGCAGCCCTTGAGGCAAAAGGCCTCCCTATTGGCCACCCAATAGGAGATATGTCCCAGCCACCAAGAGTATACTTGATATACACATAGACTTAGAATCTAGTTCAGAGGATGAGTCTTATGTGGTTTGCACACCAGCCAACTCTTCTCAATAGAAGATCCCTTTTGAGGTGACACTTAAGAAGGATAGTGATGAAGATCAACCATCTAAGCAAAGCATTAATGTTTCCAAGTCTATGTATGAAACTATCAAGCACCACTTGGGAACCTTAGCTCTAACCCTTCTTTCCTCACAAAAAGTTGAGGATTTGGTAGTTAAGGGAGCCCCTAAGTCATCCACAGATGTGAAGACTCAAAGATTATTTTTGGGAGCATCATCCTTAAGTTAAGAAGCTGATGTAAAACTTAAGGATGATTCATATAAATATTTAATATAATTGCCTTTTGATTGGTACTCGCCTTGTGTTCTTCATCTAGCAAAGAAGGGATTAATCCCACATACTTGCTCTAAATAGGTCAAACTACTTTGGAAGGATATGGGACAATCAAAGCATACTTCTTCAATCAAGACTAGGACTAGGATTCGGTACAGTGGGTCTAGTCGATGATGATGATTATTGCGTAGTCATCACCAATCATTTGAAATATGATAGGTTCTTTTCAAATCATGCTAACTCATATGAGGAGGTGTGTTTAGAAACTTCAGATGTAAATAACTTCAAAGTCAAAGATGCACCGCCAGAGTTCAAAGAGGAGATAAGATCAACCATCGATGAGCTCAAAGAAATCAACTTAGGAACAAAAGATAATCCACACCGGACATACATCAGTCTTTATTGAATGATACTGAAACCAATGACTTAGTTGGGTTGTTGACTAAGTTTAAGGGCTACTTTGCATGAAGTTATGAGGAGATGCCCAGTTTATCTCCTGATGTAGCAATCCACAAACTAGTAAAAGAGCTTAGTGCTACCCCCATCAAGCAAGTTCCTAGATGCATGCGATTAGACATTGAACAATAGGTCATTTATGAAGTCAAGAAACTAATCGATGTTGGCATCATCAGGGAAGGAAAATATTTTACTTGGTTGGCCAGTGTCTTGCCAATTAAGAAAAAGAGTGGCCAGATTGACATATGCATTGATTTTAGAGATCTAAATAAGGCATGTCCAAAAGATGAATTTCCACTAATTATATTAGAACTGATGGTGGATATTGCCTCATATCATGCAGTCTTCTCTTTCATAGATGGTTCATCTAGATACAACCAAATAAAGATGGCCCCTAAGGATGACAGAAATACTACTTTTTAAACCCCGATTGAAATCTTTTGTTATAGGGTCATGCATTTCAGCCTTAAAAATGCTGGTGTTACATACCACTGGGCCATGACTCGGATCTTCGATGAACTCATTCATCGTCAAGTTGAATGTTACGTCGATGATCTCATAGTCAAAAGTAAAGAAAAGGAAGACCATTTCTTTGACTTGAGAGTAGTTTTCAAATGGTTAAGATAATTTAACCTCAAAATGAATCCCTTAAAGTGTGCAGTCAGAGTAGCTTCAAAGAAATTTCTTAGGTTTGTTGTCCAACACTGTGGAATAGAAATCAATCCAGAGAAGATCAAGGTGATATTAGAAATTCCACCCCTTAAAAGTCTAACTCAATTCAGATTTTCCAAGGCTGATTTATGTATCTAAGATGCTTCATTTTAAATTTATAAGGAAGATGCCAACCATTCTCAGCACTTGTCAAAAAGTATGCCAAGTTCAAGTGGGATGACAAGAGTCAATATGCCTTCAAAAAAATCAAACACTACCTGATGACGCCTCCAATTCTAGCAGCCCCTATCCCGGGCAAGCCATTGAAACTATATATTGCTGCATTAGATGACTCCCTTGGTGCTTTGTTGGCCTAAACTAATGATGAAGGAAGAGAATGCACTACTATCTCATCTAATCCCTCGAGGTAAATTATCCACCTATTGAAAAAACGCCTAGCTTTAATCTTTGCATCCAAAAAGCTACGGTATTACATGCTTTCTCATAAGGTGAACTTGATCTCTAGGATCTATCTACTACAATATCTCGTGACACTATCGACATTATTCAGATGGTTGGCATATTGGTCTATGATTTTATCATAGTTTAACTTGTCTTTCGTACCCCCTCTGTTGGTGAAAGGATAAGCACTAGCATATTTCTTAAAAGCACACCCACTTCTTGCTGACTCCCAGGTTAGTGATGACCTCCTCAATGAACAGATCATAAATTTAGGGGATACTAGCATTCACCACTGGGAGATTTACTTTGATGGTGTGGCTTCTTTTCAAAAGGGAGAAGAGCCACGATCTACTCTTCCAGGGAAGGTAGGGATAGGAATAGTTCTCCTAACTCTAGACTACAGTGTGATGAGATTTGCATATCATCTATCCAATCCATGCAACAACAACGAAGGTGAATATGTGACTCTGATTATCGATCTTGAGTTAGCCATTATGCTGTACATCTAGAATATCAACATTTTTGGGGATTCTCAATTATTCATCAACCAAATCGCTGAGTCTTATAAAGTTATAAAGCCTAAGATCCATCATATGATAAATACACTATGGAGTTGTTGACCCAAATCCCAGAGGTTACTGTTTGCAATATTCCTCAAGGAGAGAATGCCGTAGCAGATGCTTTAACCAAGCTCACCAATGAGTTAGTATGTCTGAAAGATGAGTCAATACCAATAAGGGTCAAAAATAGACAAGTCTTATCCCTTATTGATGCTAAACTCATCAAGAGACTCTCCCTTGATGGGGAGGTTGCCATTGCCAAAAAGGACGATGAGTCAGATTGGAGGCAACCATTCATGGATTTTCTAAATATAAGCAAACTACCTCAAGAGAAGTCACTAGCACATCAGGTGAAGCAGAGAGCCATTTCTTATGCTATAGTGGATGGCACCTTATACCGGTGATCCTTCGATCATCTGTTGTTATGTTATTTGGACAAAGATGAAGCCTACAAGATCATGATCGAGAAACGCGAAGGTTTATACGGAGCGCATCAATTTGGTCTGAAGATGAAAGCCAAGATCAAGATACTAGGATACTATTGGCCTTCAATGATCACAAACTACCTGGACGTAGCTAGGATATGCCACCAATGTCAGGTGCATGGTGTGGTCTTACACCAACCACCCAACATTCTACACCCTACATTGGTCTCATGGTCAT
This sequence comes from Cymbidium sinense, assembly GCA_021442155.1. Classification (NCBI taxonomy): domain Eukaryota; kingdom Viridiplantae; phylum Streptophyta; class Magnoliopsida; order Asparagales; family Orchidaceae; genus Cymbidium; species Cymbidium sinense. The sequence continues at coordinate 51,040 of JAKCPB010000910.1, forward strand.
TTGAGTGTTAGGGTACCGACATAGTGGGTCCGATCGATCCTCCTTCTAACAAGGGTCATCAGTTTATCTTAGCTGCCACTAACTACTTTTCTAAGTGGGTGGAAGCAATCCCACTTAGATAGGTCACAACTAAGCATGTACTCTAAATTTTTAGGAACCATATCGTATATAGGTTTGGGCTACCTCAATGAATTATATCTGATAATGGTAGTACATTCAAGAGCACTAAAATAAATAGCTTTGCCTAGAGACATAGCATAGATTGGAGATATTATACCAACTACTACTTGAGGGCAAACGGTTTAACAGAAGTGTTCAACAAAACTCTCATCCAAATATTAAAGAAGACACTCAACGACAAGCGATAATATGGCATGGTTAGTTGGGCTTGTGCACGACACCATACAAAACTCCAACTCAATCTACCTCTTTCTCTTTAGTGTATGGGTCCAAAGTAGTTCTACCATTAGAAGTCTAACTCCCACTACTAAGGATTACTATGGGTAACAAGATAATAGTGGAGCAGAATGCTACGTTGAGGTTAAAAGAGCTCGAAGGTTTGGAGGAGAGACGCTTATAGGCATGCCAAAACCTCGGGTTGTATAAAGCCAAAATGAATCAAGCTCATAACAAGTTGATTCATCCTAGAGCTTTCCAAGTAGGAGAGCTTATTTTAGTTTTAAGGAGACCAATTTTTTCCCATCGCAAGATGGGAGGTAAGTTTGAACCCACTTGGGAATGCCATTTTTCCATAGAGAAGGCCTACCAAGGAGGATATTATCAGCTCATAAACCAAAAGGAAAAGTGCTCGATGCTTCCAATCAATGGGATCTACCTAAAAAAATATTATCCATAAATCTTGTTTGAAAATAATTATCAATAAAACTTCTTTTTATCTCAAATTCCATCTCTTCTATGTTGAGAAACACCATTGTTTATTAATCCACCACAATGTTTTTAGGGTATGTGTAAGGAACCCAAGCAGTGTCCTATTCATTATCAACACAACACCAACACAAATTACACAAAACCACATATAAAGAACACATATTTTTATCTCGGGTGACTTTGATGTGGGATAAAGCCCTCACTGGCACTCACTCATTAGATGCTCTAGGTCAGGCTGACATGCTACCTTGCTAGTGTGTCAGCCCAATGGTTCCTTTTTAGGAGGATGTAAGTCTACATGCTTTTTCACTGACTTCACCATTACAAACTGATGAGCACCTTATTAGTTTGGTAGGCCTTACTACCCGATCGGTAAGCTATCTCATGTTGACTTTATTTATGAGGATGTAAGACTACATGTTTCTTCTTGAACTAGCCATCATGCACTTACTGGTTCGAGTATATTTAAGATTTAGGATAAGTCCCCAGAGACTCCTTTCCTCCTAACTACTTCAAGTCTTGGTCTAGTCCTCATACCAGACTCCCCATTTAGTAGTCATCCTAGGTTGGATAACATCTGTCCTATCGATAATAAACTATCCTGGTGATCATTTTCATGTGTGAAGGTGTAAATCTATAAGCCTTCTTCTCAGATTGATCATCACAAACTGATGAACACCTTAGGTTTGTTGGTTCTCACTATGCTAATAGTGACCCACCGGTGGATACACCACTCATGGCAGATGTAAGCCTACAAGCTTTCTCCTTGAGTTGGCCATCGTACACCTATAGGCTTTCTTTTATAGGGTTCAAGATAAAGTCCCTAGCAGCACCTCTCTTGTAGGCACTCTATTTGGATCACATCCTTAGTGACCCCATTTAGACATTACTAGGGTTACTCTTGGATTGGACAGTCTCCCTTTCCTTGTAACCACCCATGTGGTTGGAGAACTTGTCTTATGGATATGCAGATTCTCCCTTGGTCCAGTAAGTCTGAGCTAGGACTAGGCTGATATAAGCCCCTTCTCAGTGTGGTCCATCACACACCAATAGGGTCCATGCAAAGATATAAACAAATATATATATTTTTTCATTTATGGATTAGGAGGACACCTCCAGTGGACCTTTCCCAAGCAGGCATCCTATCTTTAGGGCAGTGTCAGCAAAACTCTCTATTGGAATTACTTGACTACTCTTAAGTTGATATAAGTCCCCAGTGGTACTCTCTTAGTAGTCGCCCTTAGGTTGGGTTCAATTTGTTGTGCCACCAAAAAGTTACCCTGGTGGTCATCCTTGCTATGGAAGATGTAAGTCTACTGCGCATTCTCTCCAACATGCTGCAAGCGACTTGGTCGGGTTCAATTTATTGCATTACTGCCTCATCAGTTGCTCTCCACTTTGGAAGATATAAGTCTACACGCTTTCTTTCTAGCATAGCCATTGAACACCAAAGGCACCCCTTAAGTTGGTTAGCTCTACCCCAAGGCCGGTAGACAATCCCTTTGGATTTATAAATTTGAGATAGGATAAGGCAGATATAGCCCCTTCTTAGTGAATCCATCGCACACTAATAGGGTCCATTAAATAAAAATCATATTTTTGACTATTTTTTAGTTGAGATAAGTCCTTAGTGGCACTCTCTCAGTAGTCACCCTTAGGTTGGTTAGTCCTACCTTGTAGCTGGTAGACTTTCCCTTTAGATTTGTAAATCTGAGATAGGCCAAGGCTGATATAGTCCCCTTCTCAATAGATCCATCGCACACTGATAGGGTCCATATATTAAATCCACTCTCATCCTTAGCGGATACTTCCCCAAGCAAACCAAAGAAATCCATATATTAAATCCACCTTATTCCCCAGTGGATCTGAGCTCAAATCTCTAATAGATATACTCTCAACTTCACATTAAACCAAATCATATCCTCTCCCCAATGGAGCCCCATGATCATAAACCAAATCAATTCAAATCCCTATCTCCAACGAGTAGCTTGAACTTGATTACCTAGTAGAAGGTTCATATACTAAATCCCTAATTGATTCCTAATTTTTATGCCCTCGACATAAACCTCTCACATGTCATGTCCAATGCATGTGTGATCTTCTAGCGGATCTTCCTTCATGTCCTTGACACAAAATTCCAACCAAATATTATTTGTTTTCTTATGACCTTGGCATAAGTTGAATTGTATTGCACTAAGATCGTGATTCAGTCTATATCTTCTCTTTTAGATCATTTTAGTTAGCACTTATAATCCTTTGGCCATTGTTGATCATCTTGGTCAATACCAATACGTATGGTGTGCCTAATCAGTTACACCACATCTATTGGGGGTCTTTTTGTTGACCTCACTTTTAGAGTGAGTCTTCAACCTCCTCAGTGTAGATCTAGGACACTTATAGACACTAAGAGTTCCTTAGCCTCAAGACACTTCTAGTGATTAGGTGGACACTTAACCTAAGCTTAGAGACATAGAAGGGTTAATCAGAGGGTTAGGCCATGCCTTAAGACTTAAGGGAATCATCCAACCTATGGCCAAAATCTAATCCATGTGAACCTTTTTAAATCCAATTCCAAATTCAAATCTCAAACCAAACCTCAAATTCCAAATTCAAAATCACATTTCCAAAATTCACAATCAATCCATGATCAAACTCAAATTCAAAACTCTTCCTAAGCTCTTTGATTTCATCTTATGGACTTAGACTTTACCAAATTTAAATCAATCCTAATTCATTTGATTTTATCGAATATCAATTCAAATCTCAGACCAAACCTTATATTCTAATTCAAATCAAACTTCAAATGATTCAATCCCATGATCAAATTCAAGTCCAAAATTCTTCATAAACTTTTTGATTGAATTACATAGACTTAGCCAAATATCCACCCAATTTAACCAAATTTGATTGATCCCTTCATGAATCATTTATATCTTCATTCATATTGATAACTATAAATAAAATATAAACCCAAATGACTAAAACTAAACCAAACTAAATCCAAATCCAACCAAGACCCCTCCTAAACCATATGGACCTCCTTAAGCTTATCCAAATCCCATTCAAATCAACCCAAAATCAATTGGTTTCTTTATAAATAAATTATATAATCATTTATATTTACAAATATAAATGACACCCATATTCCAAAGATGAAAATTAAATCAATCTAAATCAATTTCTTACTTAAGCCCTTTTGACCTACCTCCATGAGCTTAGTCAAATTTGCTTCCAAAATCAAACCAAACTCAAGTGATTTTCTCATGAATCATTTATATCTTTATTTATATTCCCAAATATAAATGAAATATAAATTTAAATAGCCAAAACTAAATCCAAAATTAAATCAAAACCCAATACAAGCCTTTTAAGCCATTTCCTTGAACTTAGCCAAATCCTACCCTAACCAAGTCAAAACTAATAAATATTTTATTGAATCAATTATTCCTTCAAACAATTATCCAAATATAAATAAAACCTACAATCATCAAACCATCCTAGGTCAGCCCAAAACTAGCCCAAACCCAATTGGTGCCAAACCCGAAGTAAATCTCTCTTGCATATGCCTCCCCATCTGGGATTTTTCCAAAATTGACAAAGTCCACTCTCCACTCATCCTTGGCAGCCATTAAGCACCAAAATGAGGCATCACCTAAGCCACCTAGCATAATGTAAGTGCCCTATCACTCCTCAAAGAATTTCCAAGCCTTCCCCACTTCAGAATTCTTTTCCCCGTGCGAAACCAAAATAAGGGAGCTCACATCCAATTCCAAATTCTTCATTTCTCAACCAAACTTTGATTCCTCTTTCACACACCTTCCACATACATCATTGAAGCCACCCAAGTCATTTACCAAGCTCCAAAGCCACTGGAGGATGGATTTTGATCAAGACCAAAGCTCCAAAGCTCGATCCTTGGCCATCCAAGCAATTCGAGTGGAACCAATCCAATTGCTGGTCAATAGGGCCTCGTCTCTACCAGACAAACCTACCTCAAGCGTGCGAACTACTGGTCTTAGCTCCAGTGAGGTATTTCAATTAAATCTAAGATTTTTCTTTAAATGGGTTGGTCTTTTATGAGTAGAAGTCGCATGTGAGCCCATCCTAGCCGTTGGATCTTCGTGGATCCTTCGCATGAAGGTGTGGGTTGAATTTAGAGTGGATCTGAGCTTAGGTGAGCTCGGATTGAGCAATCCATGGTAGATGGGCTCCATCATTCATCACTCTTAGGAGGATAGATCATGGGCCATCATTTTTGCATGATTGGAATGAACACCATGATCAAGTTAGACCTTGTTTAATCCTCCCTATAGTTTGAGCTCATCAGATCGATCCCACGAAAGTGTGTCCCACCACCATCTGAGTCAGTCATGGATGTGACAACTTAAATAGACAATTTTGAAGCACCGCATGGAAAGCATGATGCATCAGCGCGTCACATGGCGCCGACAGGATTAAGGCTTAATTAGGTGATTTAATTTATTTTTAAGGCTGAAACTTCATAATTTATAATTAATTATAGAAAAATCTTAAAAATATTAATGAGGGCTCCTTTTAATGGTACTTTAGAGGGGAATCCATTAATATTATCCTTAATTAAATTGGAATAGTAATTATGGCTTAATTAAGGTTTGATTGAAAACTTAACTAACCTAATTACTCCCTAATTAATCACCCAATTGGCTTCAAATTTTTTGAGGTTGCTTAGGGGGATGACCTCTACCTCCCATATTTTTTTGGAATTTATTGGTTGATTAATTGGGGAAATTGATTAATTAAGCCTTAATTACTTTCTTAACTTAATTATGGACTAATTAAGCATGGGAAGAGTAATTACTAATTAATTGGATATATTTGGCTCTAATTAATTGAAGAGAGACTTGGGAAATGTGATTGGAAAATTTTTCCTAGTCTTTTTCCTAAATTTGCTTTACAATTTAAGAGAAAATAATTAGGAATTAATTACTTAATTAGCTTATTTAAATTTTAAAATGGATCTTGTCCTAACTAATTTAGGGGTAGGCCTTAAGTGTTCAATAGCCTAAAGAGATTTAATGAAATTATGGTTAGTTCACATGTGTGAGAAAACCATAAAAGTAATTAAGGGGCTATTTGGTTGGAAGTAAAAGGAGTGTAATGTAAATCAAATACATGTAATTTAACTTATTTGGTGTTTATTGTGTGGTAAATTAAATACCATGTAAAGTTTTATGGTATTTGAAATTCTTCAAACAAGCTATTCTCCATGTAAATGAAATACTTCTGAATCCAATGAAATTAGAAATCACGAGCTGAAAACTCATTGTGCGCATATGCTTCTTCGTCTCCTGCAATAACTAGCACAAAAAGGAACTTACGATTGCAAGATTTGAGCGACAGGAACCCTGGGATCGACAATGCTTCACCCATTATAGCTGTACCAATGAGAGGTGGGATCAATTAATTGCTTATCATGAGGTGTGATGGCACGCCAATAACGAGTGCCCCACCGTTTCACCACGGAGCCGCCATGCTCCAGTTAGTTACGATCAACAACCCATTTCCATGAGTCTTCACTTCCTAAATATTTCTGTTGCAATCAATGGAAATTTGTTTTAAGGTGTGGAGCTTTTCACCTCAGGTCCTCAGCATTTCCGATAACTTTCAGATTTTTTTCCCCAATTTTCTTCTTTGATTGCTTCTTGATTTTTTGTTTGTATCTTCATGAAATTTAGAGTGTATATTCTAGTTTTTATGTTCGTTTCATAGAGATTACATATTTAATAATGATATATATATATATATATATATATATATATATATATATATATATATATATATATATATATATATATATATATATATATATATATATATATATTGCTTGTGAGAATAATGAAAAAAATTTCAAGATTATTGAAGAAATGTTAGTTTAATTCTGCTCATTTGATGCTTAGCAATAGCATTTAGATTTATTCATAGAAAAAATCTTATTAAAATAATTCATTGTTACATTATCCCAAGTTGTTGTATTTATTTATGTATTTAAACTAAAAATATATTTATATTGACTATCACATTAGTTTCTAATTTAATTTATTTGATTTCAACCACCTTTTCTCATATAAGGTTGATTATATCAATTTACCTTAGTTGTGTTGGAATTAGTCTATGCTCCTAAGCTTCTTTGTGATAATGTGGCTTGCTTACATGCAATTTATGGGAACCTCTTATTGATGTTGATCAAAGATTAGGAAAACAAGGAGTTTATCATGAGGTGGCTACCCTTTAGCATAAAATATGAAGAATTATGTTTTCAAGGTATATTTTATTTAATGTTAAGTAGTTTTTTCTTTTTAATTCTAATTTGTCTTGCCATATTATCCTTAAATGTAATTTTTAAGTCTTTTGGTAGTTAGTGGTTATTTATGTTAAGAGTATAATAACTATGGAAGGATGAGAAGTTGAAAGTTCAATTAAAATAGAGAGCTTCCATTGGGTGTGCATTATTTTCTTCTTTGTTGGATTTATGTTTTTTATTTTTTGTATGAAGAAGAACAATCTTTTATTATAAAGTGAAAATTCTTATTATCATCCCTTCTTATTTTGTGCAATATTGTTCATTTTTCCACCACAATAATTTATTTAAGTAGGGAGTTAACTTAAAGGGTAATATATTCTCGACTAGTAATACACACATGTTAGTTACCTTATGAATTATGTTAGTAATTTATACAATTATAATCATGCATATTCTAAATTCCTTAATCTAATCTATATCTTGGTATTACTCCACTTACCAAGTTTCTAATATTTACTTAATTTATTTTGCTAAGCATACCTTTCTAACTACCTTATTTTTTTCAATCATACACATTTGATTAAAAAATTCTCATAACCTAGTCATACATAATGACATGATCTAGTTGCAGTTTAGTTACACTCCTATGATTATACTAACATATTTTCTTGATCTTGATTACATTTATTTTACTAAACTTAAGCCACCGTTTCTTGACTGTAACAAGGTGGTGCTTTGATTGATAGTTGTTTGGTTTATTGTTATTAAGATTTAGTGTTGAATAATATTTATATTTGCATTGTAGGATTATCATGATAATATTGCAATCAATCAAATTTCATTTGCCTCATTAAGTATTACTCTTCATGAATGTAATAGTATTATTTAGCTATGTACTAATTTTTATAATAGTATTACTACTTATATGTATGATGTTATTTCTTGCACACTTCTAAAATGTACACTTCTCTTTCTTTGGATTATTATTAGTGTGATGTATGTTCTTGATAAATCTTATTTTTCCATTATGAAACCTTGATTTGGCTAAACTTTATTTTGGATGATTGAAGTGAATGGGTCTAGTCAAGATATCACTACTATGGATAGAGTTTAATTGTAGAAAAATGCATTAGCTTTGCAACAATACATATTCCATCTATTTCTGACAAGAAACAAGTTATAAAGAAAAATAGTATTACATATTTTTTTAATTTCATATTTTTGCATATGGTGTTTGCAAGAATCAAATAATCCATAGGTAATTACCAAAAGTGATCAACATGAAAATTGTAGAGAAGCTCGTTAGCTTTCCAATGATGCATATTTCATCTAATTCAGATAACGAATGAGTGAGATATGTGCGAAGAATTTTAGTTTGTTTTGCATATGGTGTTTGTGAGAACTGTAGCGAATCTGTAGGTAATAACCAAAAGTGATCAACATAAAACTTGTATAAAAATTTGTTAGCTTTCCAAAGATGCATATTTCATTCAATTTAGATAAGAAACGAGTGAGATATATTTGAAAAACTAGAGCAGGGCATATTTTATTTCTAAAGTTCAATTTTTTACATGGTGTTTATGAGACCGAAAATCCATATTAAAAAAATTGATCAAATGAATGTAGAGAGAAGCTAATGATGCATATTTCATCCAATTTGGATGAAGAGCAAGTGAGATATGTACAAAAAGTTGGCATAGGGTACATTTTATTTGAATTTCAGATTTTTTGCACATGGTGTTTGTGAGAACTGTGGCGAATTCATAGGTAATTACCAAAAATGATCAACATGAAAGTTGTAGACAAATTTGTTAGCATTCTAGCAATGCCTATTCCATCCAAGGCTTAGAAATCTAACCAAATCAATCACTGAAACCAAACTCACATAAAATAAAATAGAACATCATGTTTGGTTTTATTTAGTCATTTTTTGGTTTAGGATAAAAGCCAAATATAAATTATGATTTGGATTGGTTCATTTCATTTTAAATTATTTTATTGATTTGGTTTAGATTGGTTTAATTTTTCATGTATTGGTAGTAAAAAATAATAATTTGTGAATAATAAGTTTGAGATTAACTGGATTTGTTTAATTGGATGACTCAGAGATACATTATGTACTAGTATGATTAAGTTTGGTTCATTTTTTTTAATCTGAAGTACTTACCTAAACCAATTCAAATGGAATAAATCAATTTATGCAAACCTACAAACCAAAACCAAATCAAATTGAGCCATACTGATCAGAATTATAGTATGGCCTAGTTTTCTAGTTAAACATCATTTGTTCCACCCTTAGTCTACTTTAAATTCAGGTTATCACCTTGGATCCTAGGATTATTCCTTAAAATAAAAGGATCTGAAGTTAGAAGTGCTACGATGGAATCCATGATAGTAGCTCTCAAGTATTTTATCTAGAAACTATGCATGATGTGCGTGATAACTCGATTTACTCATATATTATTTTTAAGATCTAGCATGTTACTATTTTTAGGAAGAGGAAGAGATTAGAAGGTTGGAAGCTTTGAAAAGAGAATGACAGATACAAATAGCTGTAAGAAGCAGTTCCAATGTTGTTCAATATTACAAATAAAGCTTTTAATCTGATGATTTCATTTTATGTTATTTTATCTAACTATTGATTTTTTGTTATAGTTTCTTATGCAATCTCCATTCTCTCTTCATTTCAAGGGAGGAGCAATTAGAAGAAAGTTTCAGCTTGAGCTTTACAAACTTGAGAGATGTGAATTTAATTTTATTTTTATTCTTTTGGGTTTTTTAATATTTGTATTTATGTAAGCCTTTCAGTTTGAAATGTGCATTTGTTCAAATTGATTTTTGGTGTTTATAAAACTTAATATTGTATTTGTATGATCATTTTATTACAGAGATAAAAGAGTGAAACTTCACTGAATGATTGAGCAATATCAATATTTTGGATTCCACTTTAGTGCACAGGAGAAACAAAAAAATGTAATATTTTTGTTGATAATGGTCACTCTCTCACTCTCTCTCTCTCTCTCTCTCTAGTAAATATAACCAGAAGGACTGCAAGTGAACTAAGTATTTGACAAGCTACTCGTGGTTTGGCTCAATTAGTGTTTATTCAAAATTATTTTATTAACTAAATAAATAAGCTTGAACATTTTTGTAAATATTAAATGAACAAGTTTGACCAGTTTGTTGTTTAGTTCATTTATGTTTATGAATAATTTTATTTAAAACTCAGAAATGCTAAGCTCATTAAGAAACTAAATTAAGGTTTGTTTGTGAATAGTATTATTTAAATTTTTTTTAGCTTGATAAGTTGTAATTGAGATATCTTATGTATATATTTTAATAAGATGCTCATGAATAAGCTTGATTACTTGTTTACAAGTTTGATAATCCAATTCAAATTGACCTTGTGAAGCTTGTTTATTCATCTTAAAAAGTTTGAACTGAACCCAAACTTGATAACGGTAAATAAGTTTGAACTTGAACATGCATATGTTCGGCTTAGCTCGATCTATTTGCAGCCTTAATTTTGAGCTTGGAATGACTGTTAATGCCAAATAAAAATTTTTTAGCCTAATAATTTTTATTTATTCATATAATATAAATTTATAATAAAAGGATTTTTTGCCATAACAATTTCAAAAAAATTAAAATCATTCAAGTTTGAGAATATTTATGGGAATGAGCTACCCACATTTACTTGAACACTCATGTGGGTGGAGGCTGTCAACTACTTGAGGAGTATTTATGCACTTCTCTTCTTGTGATATTCTCTCAATGCACTTTAATGTTGATCGTAGCATAGTTCATTTTACTAGATCTCAAATTTGTAAGTGTTGCCATCTCTGTAGTCTCCATTTTGTGAATCATTTGATAGTCATTATTAGACTATAGTTATAATCATGGGCCATTTAACTTTTCTAACCAAGAAATAATTATGCTATATTTTAGGGCATGATCATTGAATCACTTTTTGATCAAGGGTGGGCATAATTTGATGTGTTTGATACTAATAATAATAAAAAAATTATAAATAGATTACAATTTACAATTCTTCTTATTTAGATAGATTAAATTTTATAATTATATATTATTTCAAAACTTTGCTCATAATCATGTTTTTTTAACTAAGTAGTTAATTTTTTTATTTATAATTTATGTATATATATATATATATATATAATTCAATTAATGAAAAACAAATCATGTAGTTACTTTACATACAACAGTATTCAGAATATATGTATTTACTTTACTTTACATCTACTCAACCAAATAGAAAATATAGTTTTCATGTATTTACTTTACATACAATCGAACAACTGTAAAGTATTCAAAATTCACTGCATTCACTTTACACTACATTCCTTTTACACTTCAATCCTTTTTCAGCCAACCAAACAACCACTAAGTAAGTTCTTTAAGCTTAATTAATCAATGATTGTGAGCTAATTTCATTAGGCCCCTTTCATTTCATAGGAGCATTGCTATTTACTTTTCAATTCATTTACATATTACATTGGCTCACAATCATTTGATTAATTATCTTAAGGTAACATAAGTAAGGGTTTAATTAATTGATTTAATTCATATCTTAACAAAATTAATCCATAAAATCAATCTAAATACTTTTCATTAAATTAAATTAACTAACACATGGGGAATGAGATTAGGATCAGCAAACCTCTTACATATATTCCTTAAATCAAATCAAACATGTTATTAAAAATGATATTAAGATGCTTTGGTTTATTTTAATTGAGTTTATTTAGTATGATTGTCCTTAGAAATTGATTGGATTGAATGAAATCATGTGCTTATGTTCCTTTACTTCTTTTGAATCATATTAAATGTTGTATGTCACTTGTAGTCATGCATGCATCATTTTCAAAAAATCAATTAAATGAAATGATTTCCTTTATGTCAAGCTTGCATGTGTTGATTTATATTGAAATATGTGTGGAAATTATCATTATTAAATTAAAAATTGTTTTCAAAAGCATACAAGTCAATTATAATATGTGGAGTGATGAACATTATAAATATTTATAAGCTTGCATGTGCCTATAGCTTAGAAAATGTGATGCAGAGTTCTCTTTCTTCAACCTTCATAGAATTACATAAACTTTTAATGTTAACAAGTGTATAGTTCATTTAAGAAGGACATAACATTTGTTTGGATTCATTCCTATGTATCTCTATGTTAGAACTTAGATAAAACTTCAGCTCACATGTATAAATGATCCAATTAAATCAAATACAACTTTTGTATAATTTTTTCATTCTTGTAGTTATTTATACATTCATATGTATTTAAGAGTAGTGGATATATTTAATATGGACATTCTAGGGATGCAAGGCTTTAAGTAGCCCCAATGAAGTCTTTACCTCACTCACCTAGTTTAACAATGGCGACGTATCCACTTAAAACTTCTATACACTTGTATGTGCATTTAGCTAATGAATGAAAATCTTCATTCAATCAAATCAAATATAACTTTTTGCATGATTTTTCCATTCTTGTAATTATTTCTACATTCATGTGTATTTAAGAGTAGTGGGTATATCTAATGTGGACATTCCCGGGATGCAAGGCTTTAAGTAGTCCCAAGGAGGTCTTTACCTCACTCCCCTAGTTTAACAATGCTGAAGTATCCACTTAAAGCATCTATACACTTCTATGTGCATTTAGCTAATGAATGAAAATCTTCATTCAATCAAATCAAATACAACTTTTTGCATGATTTTTTCATTCTTGTAGTTATTTGTACATTCATGTATATTTAAGAGTAGTGGGTATATCTAATCTGGACATTTCGAGGATGCAAGGCTTTAAGTAACCCAAAGGAGGTCTTTACCTCCAGTTTAACAATAAAGTATCCACTTAAAACTTTTATACACTAATATGTGCACTTAGCTAATGAATGAAGATACCCTTTTCTATTAAGAACGACATGCATTCATCTTTGTTCAAATGATTAAATTGATTGATCACATGGTTTAAAGCCTTCTTTCTTATGTTCATGTGTATAAAATTACATATGTTTGAATATAATGGGTATATAGTTTGGACATCTCGGGAACACGAGGCTTTAGCTAGTCCCATGGAGGTCGTTTGATTACCTCACTTCCCTTGTTAACAATGACACATACCTATTTAATTTCATTCCTATGTATTTTTATAAAAGAATTTAGATAGAGCTTTAAATTAATATGATAAAATAATTCAATCAAATGAAACACCTAAATTCCAAATGTACATATTTACATCAATCATTTAAGTGTGCTAAGACATATTGTATATGTAGGTTGACTTAAGGATTTAATCATATGAATGTTATATACAATAGAAGGAAATGAATGCACATGTATCATGTCATAGTAACTCATTCTAATCAATCTTAGGATGTCTCTCTTATTGCATGAGGTCACTTAAAGTGAGCCTAAACTTAGGATTAATTTGAAATGTGTAACAAGCCATTCACTAATGAGAATTTATTAATTAACATGCTTTATAAAGTGGCTTAGGGTAGGGATGGAAGAGAGAAATCCTATCTTCTTCCTTTCTTTATAACATTTAGTTGCTAAGTGTAAGTCATATGAAACCAAACAAAATATAAATTAAAACTTGCAAATCAATTAAAGCACTTTCAGTGAAACCACCCTTTATAATTAAACCCTTTCATACTTAGAGAATCATAACCCTAATGCTTAGTTAAGGCATATCACACAAGCCCTAATACAAACACTTTAGACTAAGCCACTACTTCTAGCTTTATGTTAGGGTGGTGCATGGCATGATGTATGTTTGGTTCTGTGATGTATTATCATAGACTGGATATTAGGGTGTATGCTTTATAGATTGGATGGTAGGTCGTGATTAGCCTAATAATATTTTTTAGAGGATATTGTGCTAAAGGGGTGCTTAAAAAAAATAAATGCTCTCTTTTCCAAGTTGCTTAACCACTAGACATAATCCAAATTAGGACAAGTGGGCTTGGTTGCCCATGTGCAGGGTGCTCAGTCCAAATTATTCATATAACTACTTGGGTGGTATGGTGTGTTTAACACTTATTTTGTAGGTGTAGTTAGATTTACTCTTCCTATTTTTAATGTAATTTTGCATTAAAAATTAGGATTAATGTTATGGGAGATTAGGATGAGCAGTGCCTAGAAGGCTTTGTCCTGGGAGGCCCTATGTTGCCTTTAAAGCAAGCACATCCAAATGAAGAAATGATGGATATATGAAGAAAGAAGATAAGAAGACCCCTATAGCATTTATTCATTTGTAAATTATTATTATTCTTTCATATTCTGGGTTGTATAAGGGTAGAGCTTGGCAACCCATTTTCTCCTTTTGGGTTGTATGGCAGCACTCGACCGCATCGGCCTTTTATTCTTTTGCATTAGATTTATAAAATGCTTGATGTTATGTTTAAATTGTGCAATAGAAATAACATGCCTTTTTCTTATTTCTTTATGAATGATGATTTAATGTGTGGCTTGGATCCGATCAGGCTCTTAGGGAAAATTTAATTTTTCTACCCCAATTATAACTCATAACTAAAGTTTTAAATAACTCATAACCTCACATGAAGCATAGGTATTAAATCAAGATAATTAAAAGATTTAGCAACCCCTTAGCTGAATGTTGTATGTTTAATATCTTGCATTCATATTGCTTCACTCTTGCAAAGAGAGGGTTTACATCATTGCATGATAGGGGAAGAATTGACCTTTGAGGGTCTCCTCTGTGGTGAAAAACATCTCTTTCCCACTGATTTAGCCCGTAATCCAATTTCATCATGTATTTAGACATATAAAAATCCTATGACCCTCATCAAAATGAAGTGTCAAATATAAATATAATTTCAAAAGATTTGCATTAGACTAAGTCATTGCTCATAGCACTCATGCTCTAGTCTTTTAGGGGGTGGGTTTAAGAACTTTAGTTTCTTTATAAATATTAATAACACAACTATCTTGCAAAATAATATGACTTGCCTACATGGATTTAAAGCGTATGAGGAGTTAGCTGCCACCCAGCTTATAAGTCCAGTGATACTTCTCTTGTGGAGGTAAACTTATACCCATCTTTGCTTAGATTAAGGTCATGCTTTAGCTCTAACTAAAGCTCGCTAGATTTAGGATCTGAAGAGGCTATTTATTTCGAGCTACAAATATCAATCCTCACCTCTTAGGCATTTCCATAATCTTGTAATGTTGGATTATAAGTTCTAGCTTTCTAATAAAATTTTAACTTAAATAAATAAATCTCCTCAATTTCAAACTTATAAAGCCCAACTATAGGTAGATTGGAATGCTAAAAGGTTTTCTAATATCACGAGCATTCCCTACTCATCTCTATTGGATTTAATAATAAGTCTCTCCTTTTGATATATCTCATTTGATTTTTCAATAAAGCCAATTTATTGATAGTCTTATCTTTAAAATCATTAGGGATAATAATTCCCTACTTTAATCGAGAGTATTCCTAATGAATTCACCTTTCTTAGGATGTAATTAAGTATGGGGTCTTGCCCTAATAAGGAACTTTAGAATTGACCTTTGAGGGTCTCCTCTATGGTGGAAAACACCTCTTTCCCACTAATTTAGCCCGTAATCCAATTTCATCATGCATTTAGACATATAAAAATCCTATGACCCTCATCAAAATGAAGTGTCAAATACAAATATAATTTCAAAAGATTTGCATTAGACTAAGTCATTGCTCATAGCACTCATGCTCTAGTCTCTTAGGGAGTGGGTTTAAGAACTTTAGTTTCTTTATAAATATTAATAACCCAACTGTCTTGCAAAATCATATGACTTTCCTACATGGTTTTAAAGCGTAGGAGGAGTTAGCTGGCTACCACTCCAAATGGTTATAAGTCCAGTAGTCAGGCAGTTTACGCTCTCTTATGGAGGTAGACTTTCTGCTCATTTTCACTTAGATTTAGGTCATGCTTTAGCTCTAACTAAAGCTCACTAGATTTAGGATCTAAGGAGACTATTTATTTTGGGCTACAAACATAAATCCTCACCTTTTAGGCATTTCCATAATCTTATAATGTTGGATTAAAAGTCCTAGCTTTCTAATAAAATTTTAACTTAAATAAATAAATCTCCTCAATTCAAACTTATAAAGCCCAATTATAGGGTAGATTGGAATGCTCATTAGGTTTCCTAATATCATGAACAATCCCTACACGTCTTTATTAGCTTTAATAATAAGTCTCTCCTTTTGATATATCCTATTTGAATTTTCAATAAAGCCAATTTATTGATAGTCTAATCTTTGAAATCTTTAGAGAAAATAATTCCTTACTTTAATCAAGAGTATTCCTAATGAATTCACCTTTCTTATGATATAATTAACTATGGGGGCTTACCTTCATAAGGAACTTTAGAACCCAATTTAATATAAACTATACTTTATCCATCCATGTAAAGTAAGGAAAAATTCTCTCGTATATTCGAAGACCCTCATTCCTTAGGAATCTTCATTAGGTGATTAGGTCCATTGAAGGGTGATGCCTCTATCTTTCGAGATAGTACATCATATCTCAATATCATACATGATCACTTTAGTAAGTACACCCTCAAATCTACGTAGTGTTCCCAATATACATATCAAAAATAAATACCACAGTGTCCTTTGAGTGGCATGCCTCCTCTTCAGTAGCGGTCAGTTGAGCCAAACATATCTTTGGATCAAGTAAAGCATTGATTAGAGATTCGCTCATCTCTTTGGATAAGACAAGGGTGTCATATATGCTTAGCTTAGCTGGAAACTTTTTAAGGTGAATTAGGACATTGCAGTCGACTTTAGCTTGGTCCTCCATAAGCATATCCATGGGTGGAGAATCTTATTGAGGGGCTATCTGCTTACTCGAACCAATGACTTCCTTACCATTTTCCTGAGGTGCTACCCTAGGAGGTAGAAATTTGCTAGTACGTAGGTTGACTTCAGTGACTTCATGTGGCAGGTTGGTAAAAGCATCTACCTGCTCATCGGGCGTACCTTCAGCTTCTCCTATGAGACCCTCAAAGTCGGTTGACTCCAAGTCAATCTCAATGGGTGAACCAGATTAATTCTTAAAAAGAAAGTATGATTTTGAATCATAAGAGAAAGCATCAAAATTACTATAACTATTATTATTATTTAGACTTGGAGAGTTTTTAATAGGAATAAAATTAGGAGCATCTGAAGTGGACAAGATGTAAGTAGAATCAGCTTTCTTCATTGATTTCTTTCTGGGTGGAGGTATATGATAGAAATCAAGTAAAGTAAGTGGGCCAAATATTTTAGTTCCCTTATCTACTGATACACACTCCTGCTAGAAGAATAGCTGGATGAAGTGATAGCTACAATGGTGGAGGGAATACTAGACTTAGACAGTGGTTATGCTACTAGACTATCTCGGGCAAGTGTGGACTATTGCTGCTACTACTGAGCTCCCATCTTCCCTGAGTTGTCTTTGGCAACTTGCAATCCTTCCTTGATATTGGAGGTTTGAGCTACCTCAGGAACCTCCAAGGAGAGTTTCTTGATCTTAGAAATAATCCTTTTAGAGGTTTAGGATAAGGAAATATCCCAACCTTATTTTGTATTAAGAGGATCACAAGTATCCATAAGGATTACCCTAATAGAACTAGATGATTGTTTTAATAAGTATTCCTTGGGGATAATTATGATGCTCGACTTGAAGCTGTGCTCAAGCCAGTCCTTAAAGGTAATGTAATCCTCTAAGACATGGCTTAACATACGTTGGTAGGGAAAATAGCTAGAATCATCACTCTTGCCCACTTCCTCTGACCTCCTAGTCTTTGGTAGTTGGAAATATGTTTTCTTTAGGAGATTTTTAAAGATCTTATTGATTACCTCCCTCTTAAATGAATTTATTTTTGTAAAAAAATTCACGATTGAGGAGGTGGTGATAATGACTATTGAGGTGACTGTGGTGGCCGGTATGACAACCGAGGTGGTGATAAAGAAGGTGGCAGTGGAGGCTGCTGAGTTCAAGGTCTCTCAAATTGGACTCTAGTTGGATACTTCCCCTTATTTACTAGCACAATTGCTCTTGGCTTCTTTTCAAATTCTTTCTATGGCTTGGACTTGGATGATTGGTCTTGGAAAGGTAATAGTTTGGCTTCCTTTTATAGACTAGCCACCTTGTTGATTAATTTCTCAAAGGTTTTGATTGTAAAATGCTTGAGCATGAAAGCAACCGGGCCATGGATATTCTTAAGAAAAATTTTTATGACATGTTGTTCAGATAGTTGTGGCTCATATTTCATACTCAGGTTATTCCACTTAAGAATGTAATCAATGAGGGACACATTGAGATTTTGCTTTGCTACAACGAGATCACCCACAGTCACCCTCTGCTAGGCTCCAGCAAACCCCTTGACAAAGAGTTCATTCAACTCAGCAAATATCTTCACTGAACCATTTGGTAGTTCGACGTACTAGTCAAATGCAACCCCTGACAGATTGCTGATGAAGAGGCAAAAAAATAAGTGCATCGTTACCACCGGTGTTACAATAGCCAGCTCTGAAATGTGCCATGTGCTGCGGTAGGTTCCCACCGCTATCAAAAATCTTGAATGAAGGTGACACAAACCCCTTGGGGTATTGGACTACATCAAATTCCTCTAGGTAAAGCTTACCCTTTGGAACAGATGAACTACCCCATGCTTATGCCAACGCTTCCCAACTTATTGCTCCAACATCTGCTTGATGTCATTTTCATGCACGGAGGTACTATCTACAACCTTCCAATGGAAATTACCACTATCCTGATCCATGGGAGAGGTACTCTTGGGAGGTTCCAAGACATGTAAATGCTCAGGCCTCTCGGCCTCCATGGGACTAGGTTGTGACACTAGAGTTTGCTTCTGAAGTTCTAAAACTACATCTAATAAATCTTCAACCCTCTTCTCCATTCTGTGGATATGATCATCCTTCTACTTGAACTGCTGAAGAAAGTGTTGGTTTGAATGAACGGCATCATCTTCTTCAACCAAAACACCTTCCTAACTCTGATGGTCTTGATGGAGGGATCCTTGGGTATCGACCATAAAGAGTTCTTCTAAGTCCTCTAATAGGTCATCCTCATCGGGGACGAAAGCTACCCTACCCTCTTCTTGATCCAAATGATCACTCCCAAGAATTTATTTCTTCTCGGCAAATTAGTCTTGTAGAATATCATCTAATGAAAGATCTCCTACTCTACAAGGTTGAATTGGTACAAATACCCTTTAGTGGCTGACTGTTGGACTGTTCTCATCTGAACCTATGTATCAAACACTAGCAATTGATAGGATTCTCTCACTAGGAGGATCAATTTCCATGGGGACTATGCTGGTATGCCCTCCTCCCTCTACTGTTATTGATGGCTGCAGTGGTGGCACGAACATGACACTTTTGGGTTGCCACTCCCTCTTTATCACGGCTGAAGTGGTAGGTTGAATGAGAGAGCTCAACCTCACCTCAGTTGGTGGAATAGATGGAGTGGGATCTTTAGGTCATAGCCGGATCAGCAAGAGGGATCCTCAGTTATCATCCATATGGACTTTTGCTGAGTCCTCTAACAGGTTATCCTTATCGGGGTCAAAAGCTACCATACCCTCTTCTAAACAAAGTAGTCTTCTATGATATCATCTAATGAACGATCTCCTTTTTTGCCTACGAACCGCATACAAATACCCACCGGTGGTATGTAGGATTGTTCTCATCTGAACTTATGTTTCAGACATTGCCAACTAATAGGATTCTCTCACTAGGAGGATCAACTACCATGGGGACTATGCTGGTATCCCCTCCTCCCTCTATTATTAATGATGGCTGCGATGGTGTCATGACCATGACACTTTTGTGTTGCCACTCCCTATTTACCACAGTTGAAGTGGGAGGTCGTAGCTGGTGGAATAGATGGAGTGGGATCCTTCGTCCATAGCTAGATCACAAATGGGGATGTCCTCTCCCTGAATGCATACTTCTAAACTTTGGTAGGGATTGTGGAAGGAGGGAATTGGATGGGTGATGGTGGATGGGGAATGGAGCGGTACAGCTATGGATGAGAAGTGGAGCAGTGTGGTTGTAGAGACACTGACTACCATCCTGCTAAAACTCTCCTCTTGTGGCTAGTGGTGCCTGTCACTACTATGTTATCGATGTGATCGGATCTAGTAGTTCGCTGATCCAGAAAATCCATAAGAGTGAAGGCCACCAACTACCTGGTGTACCTCCTCCTCTCCCTCTTGCCCACTTGGGCTGCAACTCAAGCCTCAGTGGCTCTCTCCCTATGGATCTGATCACTAACACTCCTAGAGATTAAGGACCTCAAATCAAATAATGTGCCAGACTCTGAGAGTTCATAGGTTCTGCCAACCTGGGAAAGAATTGTCCTGAGACTGGCATAAGGCTTCCTTCTATCCCAAACCAATACCTTAAACTAAGCTGGTGGTAGAGGTGATGCAACAATCCTCCTATAGTCCTCCTCTCCATCTGAGGTTGAGAGGGGGTGCAATGTACTACCACTCAAGAGTGGAGAGGTCTCATGAGGAGAACCCTTCTGAACGATGTGGGAGGCATCATCAATCTCCCCAACTGCTCGCTCATGATTCTGCTTGATCTTCTTGTTCTTGTTATGGCACTGAGTGTGGGTGAGCAAGGTAGAGCGAGAGCTGGAACCTACCTCAAAGGTAGGGAAGACTATTTCAGAGGCCAAGACATCCTTCCCCTTCAGAATAAGGGAAACCAATGAGGAGGTGCTAGCCGGCACTGTGCTACGATGGGTACAACAGATTGAACTGGCCTAGGAGCCACTTACACTAACATTGCTGAAGCTGTAGCTGGATAAACTAGAATTGATACCACTACGAGAACCTCAATAGCCTTCCTCTTCAGAGAGGAAAACTCAGACTCATACTGTAGGCTGAAACAGAGGAGTGGCTTCTATCTTGCCACCTCCTATGCTAATAGTCGTAAGTGCTGACCCCTCACAAGTAACTTGGACGGCCTCAAAACCATGGCCAAAATAAATTAGGTGAGTGGTGGTTGTGGTGTGTACGGGTTGATTGAAGGCCAGATCTACACCCAATAGGAAAGAGAAGATGAACTTGCTAGAAGACATACTCACTACACCGACTGACGACGAGAAAGGGCTAACTGTGCTAATATCTCTATATTTATTGAAACATAACTGATTCAGACCCTTGCTTTGATAGTTATTCTCAAATATTAACTTCTAATATTAATTTGAAATTTTGAACCCACACTTAACAAGTTTAAGTATTGTAGGCGGGGTTCATTAGGGAGATTTTAGAATGAGAGGAGAGACTTTGCCATAGAATTTGATGATTTTGACTTAGAACCCACAATCAAAAAATTTTAGTATGTTGAATGGGGTTCATTGGTTTTGGAGAGATTTTTTTAGGAGTATTTGTTATATCCATTATTTTTAATTTTGATTTTCTTTGGAATCTTCACTTAGCAAATTTGGGTGTGCTAAGCAAGATTCCAATGTGTGTTTGAAAACTTTTGTGAAAATATTTTTGTTTGTGAAAATGGATGTTATGTGTGTGATTTTCTTTTGATGGTGTCCTTACTTAACAAATTTAGGTATGTTAAGTAAGTTTCAAAATGAAGTTTTATTTTGTTTTGCTATTTTGGAGGTGGGACCCTCACTTAACAATTTTGGATATGTTAAGTGGGGATCAAATATATTTAATTTTGCTTTAAAAAATTGTCTTCATTTAATTTGATTTTGAAAAAGAGAACTCTTATCCAAGAAATGTTGGTATGTTGAATAGAGTTCAATGTGTTTTGATTTATGTTTGAAAGTGGAACTCTCATATGACAAATTTAAGTATGCCAAATGAAGTTCAAATGTGTTTTGATTTTTGGTGATTTTTGAAAAGGGGAATTCCACTTAACAAATTTGGGCATGTTAAATTGAATTCAATTATATATATATATATATATATATTATTTTCAAAAATAGAATATTTGTGTGTGATATTGCTCTTGAAAAGTTGAACTCCAACTTAGCACATATGGAATATGTTAAGTGGAATTTCAATTATGTGTCATGATTTCATTTGAAAATGGAATCTTCATTCAACAAACTTACTTATTTTGAATGGAGTTAACTATTTTGAAAAATGTGCTTTTTGAAAAAGGGTTTTTTAAAAACAAATTTTGAATTTAATTTTAAAAGGAACATGCATGTAACAATTGTAGGTATTGTTAAATGAGGTTTGGTTATCTTTATGCCTTTTGAAAACTTCTTATGAATTTTATGCAAATCTTTTGTCATGTGAATTTTTAATTAATTTTGAAAAGTGCTTTTGGAAAGTAATATTTTGCAAAGGGTTTATTTTCTTAAGTATAGAATGAACCTTACCTCACCAAGATGATGGTAAAGAGTTTCTAAATTTTTAGTCATCTCCTTTCTTTTATTAATTTATTTTTTACCTATTTGGGGACCTAATAGGGATTTTAAGACTTACACAGAATTAGGTCCTAAAACCTAAAGGAAGTTGGCTAGCTTTTCTTAAGGATGAAAAAAGCTATGTGCCAATGGAAAGAATGATAGTCTCAGGCTTATATAAAATATAAGTCCACTATCGATGTTTTTGGACAATAATTGTCTACTAAAGATGGAGAGAGGAATGATCCCCAGTGGAGTCGCCAGAAAAATCTATGATGTTTATTTTTGGATGTATGGTGGGACACCATGCAGATCGTAGGGGGTACTTATTGAAGTGATCGGGTATGACATTGAGGTATGATGTACTATCTTGAAAGATAGATGCATTACCCTTCAATGGATCTAATCGCCTAATAAGGAATCGCAAGGCATGATGGGTCTTCAAATATACTAGAGATTTTTCCCCTGCTTTCTTGAATTAATAAAGCAAGGTTTATATTAAATTAGGTTCTAAAGTTTTCTATAGAGGCAAACCTCCATAGTTAATTACATTTTAGGGAATGGAATTCTCTAAGAATACTCTCGATTGAAGTAGACATTTAGGATCTCTGAATATTTTGAGGTTAGACTATTAAAGGATTGGTTATATTTGGAAAATCAAGTGAGAAATCTCAACGAGAAGTCTTATTTTTGGAATCTAAAAAGAGGAAGTAGGAAATGCTCATGATACTAGGAAGCCTATGGAGCATTCCAATCTATCCTATGATTGGGCTTTATATATTTGAAAGTGAAGAGATTTATTTATTTGAGTTGAATTTTATCAGATTACTAGGGCTTATAATCCACCAAAATAAGGTTGTGGAAATGCCTAAGAGGTGAGGATTTATGCATGTAGCCCAAAGAAAAAATCAATCTTAGATCCTAAATCTTGGGAGCTTTAGCACATGCTATACTGTAACCTAAATCTAAGTGGCAGGTGGACATAATGGTTCACCTCCAGAAGAGAGAATGAACCGTCCGACTTCTGGACTTATAACTGCCTGGAGTGACCACCAGCTAACTCCTCCTACAATTTTAATATCATGAAGTCTGGTCTTATGAATTGCAAGATAGCTAGGGTAGTTATTTAATTAGAAAGAGACTAAAGTCCTTAAACCCACTCCCTAAGAGACTAGAGCATGAGTGAAATGAATAGTGACATAATCTAATGCAAAAATCTTTTCAAATTTTATTTAAATTTTGACTCTTCATTTTGACAAAGGCTTTAGAATTTTTTTTAAATGCTTAAATGCATGATAAAATGGATTATTTGGAAAATCAGTGAGAAGAGGGTGTTCACCACCATAAGGGATGCTCTCACAGGTCAAGCATTCCCCTATCCTGCAAGGATGGAGATCCCCCATTTTCAAGGAAGAAGAAATATGCATGCATGATGTGAGACATACAATATTCAATTAAGGAGTTGCTAAATCTTTTAATTATTTTATTTAATGCCTAGGCTTCTTGGTGAGGTTATGAATTATTCAAAATTTAGTTATAATGATTAATTAGGGTAAAAATAATAATTTTTCCCTAAGAGCCTAATCGCATCTAGATGGCACATTAAACCATCAATTATTTAAGAAATTATAAAAAAGCATTCCATTTCTAATACAACTTGGAATATGAGAGAATAATTACAATTTGATTTAAATGTAATGGGGGTCTTCATTTCTTTATTCTTCATGTCTTCATGTATTTTCATTACCCTTTGATTTGGTGGACTTCAAGGCATCACATGGCACCTCAGGACAATGCCTTCAAGCCAATGCTCATCCTCATCCCCCCATAGCATCAATCCTAATTCCTAATGAAAAATTACATTAAAATAAGGAAAAATAAATCTTACTACACCTGCAAAATATGTGTTATCTAAACACATATGAAATCCCAAGCAGTTATATGAATGATTGGACTTAGCACCCTGCACATGGGTAATAAAGCTCACCTGTCCAAACTTAGAATATGCTTAAGGGTTTAAGCAATCTATAAAGAGAGTATTTATATTTATCTTTAATTATCCCTTAAGCACAATCCCCTAAACAAATATGATTAGTCAAATATCGACCTACGATCCATTCTGTGAAAGATACACCCTAACATTGACTATAAAATAATACATCATAAAATAAAACACACATCACATCATACATCACCCTAACATAGAGCTAGAAGTGTTGAGTTAATTCTTATGTGTGTTAAAACTTGTGTGGTGTGTCTTACTAAGCATTAGAGTTGTATTTTCTATGTTTGGAAAGGTTCAATTTAATCATGAAGGGTTGGTTTCACTTTAAGTTGTTTAATTTATTTGAGAATTTTAATTTGTATTTTTTTTGTTTCATACGACAAGCACTTAGCAACTTATTATTATAAATAGAAGAAATGGGATTATTCTCTTTCATCCCTACATTAAGCCACTTTATAAAGTACATTAATTTGATTTAGTGTTCTTTAGTGAATGGCTTCTTAAGATTAATCTAATTGAATTACTACCACATGACATATATTAAATCATTCCTTTTCATCACATGTAACATGCATATGATTTAATCCTAAGTGTATCTATACATGTAACATATTTTAACATACTTAAATGATGAGTGTATGTGTATGTTTAGAATTTAAATTTTATTTGACTGAATTATATAAACATATTAATTTAAAGCTTTATCAAACTCTTATATAAAATGACATAAGAATGAAATTAAATAGGTAAGTGGCATTATTAAACTAGGGAAGTGACCTCTTTGGGGCTAGCTAAGCCTCATATTCTCAGGATGTCTAGACTATATACCCATTTACATTCAAATATATGTAAAGTCGTATACATGAACATAGGAAGTAAACTTCAAATCATACTAATTAAGTCAATCACTTAATCAATTATGAATTTATGAAATTTTAATATAAAAGGGATTTTCATTCATTAATCACACACACATGTACATGCATAAGCAGCCATTGTTAAACTAAAGAAGTGAGGTAATCAAATGACCTCCTTTGGGCTATCTAAAGCCTCGTATTCTCGGGATGTCCAGACTATATACTTCATTTTCTTAAATACGCATGAATATATACATGAATGATGGAAAGAAAACCATGCAAAGATTATATTTTTATTTAATTGAATCATTTATGTATGTGAAGTAAAGCTCTACCCAAATTCTAATGTTGAAATGCATAAGAATGAAATCAAATGGGTACATGCCATTGTTAAACTAGGAAAGTGAGGTAATCAAGTGACCTCCTTGGGGCTAGCTAAAGTCTCATATTCCCAGGATGCCTAGACTATATACCCGTTGCCATTCAATCTTATATAAATCAACACATGAATAGAGGAAAGAGAACTCAACATTCACACACTTAAGCTATAAGCACATGCATTTCTTATGTATTTATAACTGGCATCATAATACACATTATTATTCATTTATAAGCTTTTGAAAATACATTTTTATTTAATAGTGATAATAGCCACACATATATTAAATTAAATCAACACATGTAAGCTTACATAAAAGAAATCCATTTTACTTTATTTGATTTTGAAAAGATGAATGAATGAATTTATTTAACATACCAAATTTAAGATGATTGGAAAGACAACAATCAAATATAAGCATGTGATTCATTCAACCAAATTAATTCCTAAGGGCAATCATATCAAATAAAATTGTTTAAAATAAACTAAAGTTTCTTTAATGATATCTTTTGCTTCATGTTTGAAGTTAAAGGATGTGAGAAGAGGTTTTTGATCCTAAAAAAATTCCCATGTTTATAAATTAATTTGGTTTAATAAAATGTGATTAAGTTGATTTTATGGATTAATTAGGGTATGATATGTATTAAATCTATTAGTTAACCCTTACCTATGTTACCTTAACATAGTTATCCAAATAATTGTGAGCCAATATAATATGCAAATGAATTAAAAAGAAAATTAGCAATGGCCCTAAGAAATGAAAGGGCCTAATGAAATTAGCTCACAATTAATGGTTAATTAGGCTAAAGAACTTAATTAAGTACTCTTATGGTTTTCCCTCATGTGGACTAACCCTAATTTCTTTAATTTCATTTAGGTTATTAAGCGTCTAAAGCTCTTCCTTCAATTAATTGATTAAGATCTGATGTGATTGTAATTTTTTTAATTTGGTTAATGAAATCATTAATTAATTAATTATACACTTTAATTGCCAAATTGATTAATTATCCTTCAATTGAAATGGGCTTAGGGAAAATATTAGGAAAGAGGTCCCAATCTAATTCAATAAGTCCATCCACTATTGGACAATGATTAATGAGCCCAATTAATTAGTTTGTTGTTCACATGATTAATTAACCCGTAGTTAAATTAGCAAAGAACTTAAGGCTTAATTGGCTAATTTTCCTAACTAATTAATCAATAAATCTCAAGAAAATTAGAAGAGGTAGAGGTCATCCATTTAAACAATCTCAAAAAGTTTGGGGTTAATTAATTAGTTAATGAGGGAGTAATTAGGCTAATTAAATTTTCAATTAAACTCTAATTAAGCTTTGCTTACTATTCAATATTAATTAAGAAGATTTTAATAACTTTCTCTCTAAAATACCTTCAAAATGAGTATTTATTTGCAATATTTAGTTTTTTCTATAATTTGTTATAAATTTTGCAAGTTTTAGCCATTAATTCTAATTATTTAAGCATAATTAAGCCTAATCCCTTCGATGCGGCGCACTAATGCGATGCTTTCCATGTGGCATGACAGATTGGCTATCAAAGCGCATCCGAGTTAGTGCTAACATGGCCGAGGATGGACACGCTTTCGATCTCCACCATCTGATTTGGAATCAGATGACATTCTAATCATCTGGAATCAGAAAGGATTAAAATAGCTTGATCTAACAAATCTAATCATGGTCGTTCATTCTGATCATGCAGAATGGATGACACATGAACTATCATTTCACGGGTGATGAAGGATAAAAACTGTCTGCTATTACCTACATGATCTGAGCTCACCAAAGCTTAGTTCCACTCCAAATTGATACCACACCTTCACGACAATGATCAGAGGGTATCTAGCGGTCAAGATCACGTGGCATTCAACTTTCCTTCAAGAAGCTCCAAAAAATTTTGAAGGAAGCTCAATTTTAATGGAATTACCTCATCGAAGCTAAGATCGATGGCTCAGACGAAGTAGCCGTGCAGAGACAAAGCCTGTTGAGCTACAATTAAGTTAATTCCACTCTCAGTTCACTTAGGAGCCAAGGTTCATCCTTTGGAGGCTGGTCTTGATCAAACTCCTACTTTGTGGTGAGCTTGGAGCATGGGGAAGATTCATTTTGCTTCAATGGGTTGAGGGGATGGTGTTTATAAGAGGAATTGGAATTTGATTATGAATTTAGGGAGTTAGGATCAAACAATGGGTGTCCTATTTTGGGTGCACTCGGGATGGAGGAATTGATAAGGGATGAGTTGGGAATGCTCTAGCTAGAAAGTTTGGAAATGCCTTAGGAAGCTCTCATGAATCAAATCGATGTATTTTCCATACAAATTGAGGGAGTATATCCCTTGTTTCTCTGTAATGAATGGACAGGATTGTCTCCCATTTTTTGGCCGGCTATTCACCACCAGAGAGCTGGAGTGGTCACCATCACCTCCACATGGCATGACTTTAGTGATGGAAGAGTTGGAAGGTGGCTCAAGGTAGATGTGGCTTGGTCTTTGTCCATGGTATTCTCCATGAGGGAGGTGAGTTAACTTACCTCCCTTTTGTCCATGGAAATCCCCACTTAGGTGGGCTAGTTGTTAGATTAGACCCCAAAATGGGGTGTTTGATGGCTACCAAGTGTGATAGAAGAGTGCACTTTACTATTCTGGAGAATCCTACATGAGGTGGCATATCCAAGAGGGATTACCTTGGGTTTGGGATAGTTTTGGGCTGATCCCAAGTGGGTTTGGACTAGGTTTTGGTCAGGTTCCAAGTGGTCAAGGCTTGGTTCAAAGGGATTTTGCTCAATTTGACCCTTATAGGTCAAATAGGGCTATGTTGGGTTGACTAATTGGTCAAATTGAGTCAAACCAAAGCTTGGGTCAACTTCAAATGATGATTTGAAGGGTTTTGGTTCAAGTGGTTTCAATTTGGCTTAGTTTTGATTTGCTCATTTGGATTCATATAGGTAAAATGGGTCAAATTGGCTTGGGTTTAGATTCATGTTCAATTGGTTAAATTGAAGATGATTGCAGGCTTTAGTTTGAGTTGATTTGGATTTAATTTGGATTTAGGCCAATTTGACCCTTTAGGTTAATTTGAGCTAAGTTATTATTGGGTCCAATTGATCAAACTTCGACTCATTATGGTTTTGGGCAAGTTTAATCAACTTAGAATGAACTTGAACCATTGATTGCAATCAATTTGGGTTGGATCATGATTTGACCTATTTTAGCCTTTTAGGTCGATTTGGGTCAACTTGGGTCAAATGGCCAATTGGGTTTGGTTTGGCTCAATTGATGGTCAGGTCATGCTTACTCATTAGTCATGGGTTGGTGTGAAACCATGGTTTCAATTGATTTGGTATAAGGTAGGTTTGGCAAGTTTGGGTTCATATGGGTTAAAGGGTTGACTTGGTCAAATGACCAAGTTGACTTGATATAACCTAATTTAAGATAATTGATCATCCTAAGGTAATCAATAATCATGATATGAGGTTTTGATGGGCTTGGTTCAATCCAAGTTTGGGTTGGATTGGAACTTGGTTCAAAGGGTCTTTAGGTCACTTTGGGTCAAGTGAACGTAAATGGGTCACTTGGCTTAATTTTGGTTTGATTATGGTGTAGTTGAATTTATATATGAGTCTAAGATTGAATTATAAATTCAATTATAGTTATAATAGGCTTTGGTTCATTTGAAATTTTCAAAAAAAGGCTAGGTTGGGATTGACTTGGAGTTGATTTTGGTTTGGTTTGATGATTGTAGGTTTCATTTATATTTGGATAGGTGGTTGAATGAATGAGTGGTTAAAAAAAATCCATTGGTTTTGATTTGGATAGGATTGGGCTAAGTCCAAGGAATTGGCTTAAAGAGTTTAGATTGGGATTTGATTTGATTTTGAATTTAGTTTTGATCATTTGAATGTATATTTCATTTATATTTTGAGAGATAATTGAAGGAATAATTGATTTATTAGAAAATCAATTGAATTTGAAGTGATTAGAAGGCAAATTTGGTTAGGCTCATGAAGGTAGGTCAAGAGGTCTTAGAAGGAAATTTGATTTAGTTTGATTTAATTTTGATCATGGGAGTGTAGACTTCATTTATATTTGTAAAGGTGATTAGATATATAATTTATTTATGAGAAAATCAATTGATTTGGGTTAAGATTTGGCTAAGCTCATGGGATTGATTCATATGGCTTAGGAAGGGTTTTGAGTTGACTTGATTTAGTTTAATTTAATTTTGATCATTTGAATAGATTTAATTTATATTTGAGAAGATAATTGAAGGAATGCTTGATCTATGAGAGATTCAATTGATTTTGATTTGATTTGAATTGGCTAAGGCTAAATCCATAAGATAAATCATAAGGCTTAGGTTGATTTTGTATTTTGATTTGATCATGGGCTTCAATCATTTGGCTTGGAATTTGGATTTAGATTTGGATTTGATATTTGAATTAAATTTGAGGTTTGGTTTGAGAAAGTGAACATGGATTGGGTTTAGGCTAGGTTAGGTAAGTCTCCTTAAGTCCCTAAGGCATATAGCCTCTCATGACTAACCCTTCTAAGTCTCTAGGCTAAGGTTAAGTGTTCACCTAATCACTAGAAGTGTCTTAAGGATAATGAGCTCCGGTCTAGAAGAGTCCTAGATCTATGATGAGGATATTGAGAACTCACTCCAAAAGTGAGGTGAACAAGAGGCATGAATTATTATTATTATTATTATTTCTTTTCTTTTTTCCCCATTTTGGTTTTTTTTTTTTTAATTGGGCTTTTATCCAACTCTACATTACCCAATTCATTGCTCAATTCATTCTCATGTCACATACATCCATATTAATATTTATACACATGTTAATTTGTTACAAATATTAAAATGAAGGTATCATGTGTTTTAGATAAGAAATTCATACTAAACAATTATGTGCATCATAATATTCTAATTTTAGAGTGTTCAATTATGTTAGTGATTCATTCTTCAGCTACACAAATTATGTATTCTATTGTATACTCAATCATAAGTATTAAATATAAATATTTTAGGTAAAAATATCACATAAACATTTAATTAGTAAAATATAATAAAATGGTAACCATCCAAAAAATCTTGTAGAACAATCATGCTAAGGATAGAAATTGCTGCTCTAAAATTCAAGGTTGATGATTTTCCAAGAAAGGAGAAGGAAGGTGTTAGGCATGTCCTGCTCTGTTACGCTCAATTTTCATAGTTACAAAAATATTGTATGCTGTGAATTCAACAAGTTTTTATAGTTTTTATCTTATGGAAGCTTCAATTTATGCTAGAGCCTTATGCCATAATAAAATACCCAAAATAAGACTCAAATATTAAAGACTCATCGATGCATAGCCTAATAAAAATATGGGCGTTGACCACTGAATACAAGATCACCCTCAAGAGGTGAGCATTTAAAGAAGAATTACCATCTAAAGGAAACATAAGCACAACACTCTTTAATAATAGAAAAGTGTGTCTGCTTATGGTATCAAGACACCACATGCTCGCAGTAATGCTCATCGCACAACCATAAGAACTCACCTCCAGTCACAACTAGCCTTTTGTGCGTACTTAATCAATTCTTTATTGTATTCATTTCATGTACTACCCCCTCATCTCAAACATTATAAAAGAGAGGTGAGGAGGTCATTTTTAGTGGTTTGACTAGTTGATTTTAATATAGCACAATTGTGGGTTAGTTTAAAAGCTTTGTCTTTTTGAATTTTTGTACTAAGACTACTTAAAATATAATAAAAAACCAAATATTTCTCCCATTCTCTTCATTACTTACTATTCATCTCTTCATCAACTTCCCAAATATCTCCCAAGGTTTTGCTTCTACCATGGACAAATTTGGTTCCAATATTCTTTTAGGTGTAATGAACATTGATGAGGCCAACAATTAAGAGTCAAATACACAAAAAAGAGGACATTTGAAGATCCAAACAATCAATAATTTTCCACCATATATGACTTGAAGGATATGGAGGATAGAATCATCGCATGGTGCAAGCGTGCCTTGAGAGAGCTAATCACAATCTAAGGATGGTGGAGCATGAAGGATCATTAAGATTGGTGATGCAGAAGCCCATTGAGCAAGAAGAAAACTATCTAGGACACCCAGTGTGGATTCCAATTCTCCATTGAAGAAGAAGAAGATCAGGGAAGGTGACTCCTACTAACACCTAGTCCCTAAAGATCACTTAATTTTGCCTCACACATAGGTTAAAAGTTTGCATTTGGAATCGAGGGTTGCTAGACCCAATAGACCACATCTTCTTCTTTGAGTCGATGATATAGCTAAACAACATGATAAAGTTTCACCTTTTCTTTACTACCTTCAAACAATTAGCCTTGACCTAGTTCTCGTAGCTCTTATTGAGGTGATCACCACTTTCCTTGATTTTAAGAGATGTTTTCCATGCAATTCACCAGAGCTTAGAAGCCATTAAAGAGCTTTTAAGCTCTCCTTCAAATAAGGTAAGAGCCTAGAAAGTCCCAAGGAGATTCATTACTTGCTTTCAGCCCGAGATGTTGTAAGTCAAAGATCTAGTTCCTCTGGTAGCCCTAGCCACACTCACCCAAGGATTAAAGAAAGGGTTGTTTAGGTATACCCTTGAGCTATAATATCCCAAAATACTCACCAAACTACTTAAGATGGTGAACTATCATGTGAACACTGAAGAGTATAACATAGTCGCTTAGTCAACTTTGATGGCTCACGCCAATGACTCATCCAAGAGATTGCATTTAGAGTGGTCACCTAGATACAAATTTTGAATGAAAAGATTAGATAAGAGAATGTGACCAGAAACACTAGAACCCAAGAGATACTCTAGAACCTATGACTCATTACTAGAGGAATGAAAACCCTTAGCTTACTATTACGGCTAAATTAAGGGTATCAATGGCTGAGTTGGTAGAGGCCATCTAAAATTTTGATTTATTTAAATGGTCACCATTATCGAGAATTGATGATGTATGAGATCGCTATAGTGACTAACTACCACAGGGATTATGGGCATGACATAGAAGAATGCCTCCACTTGAGATGCTTGGTCAAAGAAATAATAAAAGTAGGGATACCCAAAGAGTTCACTAGGAGAAAAGATAAAGAAGTCTTTGAGACGGGTAATGAATATGCTCTAGCATGTGCCAATCACATTGTAAGAGTCATACCTGTCATTTTTTGGGGATACAAAGAATCTTGACAAAAGGAAATTCTTAAGTGACTACAATTTGGGAGGTCAACTCAGTGACCATGGCACAAGCACCACACACCTCAATACTACCTGTGACTTTCTCGGAGAAAGAAAAACATCTGCAGATAATGCTCACAATGACACAGTTATTGCCATAATGTTAAAAAATCATGGAATTTAAATAATGTTTAAAACAAAATCACCCAAATAATGAAACTCCATGAATTTAATAAATCGTTAAATTAAATTCTTTAAAAAGGATAAAAATAAATTGAACATAGAATAAAAATAAAAATGAATACAATCAAATTGAAACCCAATAAAATTAGCAAATCATTAGGCCATTAAAAAAAAAAATAAGTTTAATTTGTTAAACTTTAAAGTAAAATTGCAAATTAAATTTGAACCATAACAAAATAAAATTAATTAAACTAAATCAAACACAATTAAACTAAACCTAAAAATTATTAAACTAAGTTAATAACATACAAACTCAAATAATAAAATTTAATAAACTTAATAAATCATGAATTCAATAACTGAAATTTAAATAAAAATATTAAATGAAAAATCATTTAAATCATAAGCCAATTAAGTTAAAATATGTAAAATTTACTAAATTATAAATAATAATAAAATAAATTCAATTAACATAAAACACATAAATTAATAATATTTAATAAATTTAACATGTCTTTAAAACCTAAAAAAAACATTAGTTAAAAAAATGAACCTTTGTCAAACTAAAACCAAAATGATCCTTGATCAATCTAAATTCAAATGTTAACAATCAAACACATGAAGTTAAACAACTTCAACAAACTTAACTTTTAAACACTTAAGTCAAATAAACATCAATATAATTAAACCCATTCAACTAAATTATTAAAAAATGGGGCTAATTAAAATGCATAGACTCTTAGTTTGACACATAGAGTGAATCTTCACCATTGATGATGATCTCACTTTATTATGATTAGGGTATTAAGTAGGTTGTGCCTTATCATAAGAAAGGCTTAACCTCCTTCCCACTCTCTAAAACTTAAATTCAACTTCAACATAAAATTGAAATAAAACTAGAAATAAAATTCAAAATTGGCTAAGTCATTTAAATTAAAGCCACCTAATAGTAAATTAACTAAATCTTTAACTCAAAATAAAATTTAACCTTAAAGAAGCCTAGTATAGACTTACAACACAAACCCCCTCTTTCATATAGTAGTTTACTAAGTCACCAATCAAGATTTAGGATGCTGATATGTTTTGTGATGTGATGTTTTTTATTTTGTGTTACACTATTTTAGTCTAGATGTCTAAGATTATTTGCTTGCAAGAATGGATTCTAAGACATCTTTTAAATTAATATTTTTTTCTACATGGGGCTATGCTTAAAGGAACTAAATAATTATAATTGTTGTTTGCTTGAAGATTCTTTGATTAAGTCTCTAAGCATAGCCCGATAGAATAGGTTGGCTTGGAAATCTCTGGTGTCAAGCCTATATGTTTGTGATTTATAACTGCTGGTGTGCTATGTGTTATTCTAACATCTAATTTGTACGGGTTTAAGATTTATCTTTTGGAATTTTAAAATTTAATATTATTTTTAATTTTGGTTAGGATCTATGGGGTTTAAGATTAGTAGGAGTTGATTGCACCTATTTGGATCCCCGATGGAGATATATGAAATCTTTGAAGAAGGAGACAATATAAAGTAAATGAGGGCCCTCATAGATAAAAATTTAGTTTTAGGTTGGGCTATATAAGTGAGCTTCGGCTTTTTTTTTCTTCTTTTCTACTTGAGTGTGACAGCAATACTTGGCCTCACTGACCTATTTATTTAATTAATTTTTAGTGTGATTTATTTTGAGGTGCAAAGTAGAATTGCATATTTTCCATAAATTTCTTTTAGTGATTGATATGTTTTGTAATGAAATCCTAGTGCATTTGGCTCTTATGAAAAATTAATTTTTTTATCCCATTAAATTAAATAATTAAAATGTAAAAAAAAATCTCGTGACCTCACATCAATTAAAGACATATAAATAAACATTAAAAATAACTAAAATTCACTAGAATTATGAACCATGATTGCATTTTTCTTCTTAAATTCTTGAAGTATGCTCTTCTCCCATTACACATAAGGAGGGATCGGCCTATGAGGATGACCACCATTTTGGGAGAAGTCTTCCTTCTCTTTAATTTGTCCCATAACTCATTTCTAATTACATCTCATTTTAGGTGTGATATGCATACCTAAAAACCTTTAAATAAAATTATGAGTTGAAAAGTATAAAAATTAAAAGGTACATTTACTAGAAGAATAACATGCTAATCATGATCTTGGGGTTAACAAGTGAGTTTAGGCTCTTACCTTCCATTGCTAAATATTATATCTAAACTATCTTACATCCATAAGGCTGGATTCATAGATATAAAATCATTAAGAGGTATATGCTAGCTCCCCCTTCTAGACAGGACATAATTCTAGAAGAGTCAGGATAAGCTTATATTCTCAAATGAGAAGTAGCCAACAAATCTCAAATTTCTATGAATAAATTAAGTCAAGCTTTTAACTTATGTTAGAGCACTATTACACTTAGGGTCTAAAGCATCTTCTCTTTATGGTGGGAGTGAGTCTTCACATTTAGGCATTTATGTAGTCATGTGCTGCTAGAATTTAAGTCATAACTTTCAAATAAAATGTCTAACTTAAAATTTAAATAACTGCATTTATAAAATTTTAAGGCCCAAATAGAATAGGTTGAAATGCTTATTAAGATTCCTTAATTCTTAAGCATTTTCTACTTATTCTCGATTAGCCTTTGAAAAGAACTCCTACCTTTAGATCAATCCCATTAGATTTTCTAAACTAATCATCCTTTGAATATAACTTTGAAATCCATAGAGATAGAGGTCTATTTCTTTAATTGAGAGTTTTCTTATAAGGTATTATCTCTTTCGATATTTAATTAACTATTGAAACTTGCCCTTATAGAGAACATTGAAATCTTCACAAAATAAAGCTTATTTTATCTCTCCATATATTTTAGAAGAAAAAATCTTTAGTACATTATAAACCTATCAACCTTAAGAGTCCTTATTAAGTAATCGAATCCATTTTATGGTATTATTTCTATCTCTTGAGATAGTATATTTTTTCTTTAAATAATGTACTTGATTTTCTAAATAAGTATCCCAAAGTTCTAAGTACCAATTCCAAAATAAAACTCAATAAAATGGACGAACAAAATCACTCTTTAACCAATTCACTCATAATAGGCTAGCAATTAGGGAAGGTCAAATGATCATGGCAACTTGAAGCAATTGACCTCTACTACATTTACATGAATGATAGGTTGCTCACCTCTTATGTACATCAAGTCACCATCATTAGCATGTACTCTCCTTAAGCTAAAGCGAGCACTTATTATACTTGACTTGCTTTATATGTTCTGTCCAAATGTAAAGACCTGCTTGAAAATATAAATAAAGAGCACTTTTTTTCTTCAGGGGAGACTTTTGCTCTTCTTCTTTTTTCTAACCTTTGTACATAGATTTATAGTGGAAATAAAATTCACTATCTTTTACCCTTTTTTTTTTTTTCTATTTGCCTTATTTAGTCAAACAATATTTCTCAAGTATCTTAGAAGGCTCCACTTCAATCCACCAACATATTTGGATTTAATAATAATAATTTTGATGATGTTTCAAGTAGTAGTTTCATAAGGCATTCAAAGAGTAAAAAAATAGAAAACTAGCTCTATTCAAGACTAAGCCTGATACTTCCCTATTGTTGGGGCCTTTAAAATTCACCCTTATTAACAAATTCACATATAAACATCCCAAGATGGATGTTATATGGAAGAACATTGATGATTTAATGTTGATAGCTAATTAGATTGTAAGCTTGTTGGATGGAATGCATATTGTGACTCATTTTAATAAGGAAAAAGGCTATGTTGGAATTTTTTTAGAAAGATGTATTACAAAGAAAATATTTCTATGAAAGTATTAAAGTGGATGCCAACTTTTGATTATACTATAGATTAGTCCATCGTTCCTATATGGGTTAAGTTCTCCAAACTCAAATGACACCTTTTCAACAAACAAATGTTGAAAAGGTGGATATAACAATTGTTGTAATTTTAGCATCCCTATTATTAAACTTACCCATCTTGAACTTCTCAATACCTTAAGCTACTAGAGTTTTAGTTGAAATGGATATATAAATTTTCAATATCTTGATGAGGTGTGGATTGGTTCACTAATAAATGAATACTGGTAATCTATAATAATTAAACAAAAGGCTTACTATTATGCTTGAATGCAAATGTTTGCTCACAATCTTGAAAATTCCTATATAGCACACCCAGAGTTGAGAGAAAAAAAACAACTAGAAAATGAGCAAGTCCTAGAGAGGCTATTCTAACTAACCTTACACAACCTACTATAAATCAAGTGGAAGATCATCCAAAAATTAATATAATAGTAGTCAATCCTTCTACAACTCATAATTTAGAAAAGGAAGGGACTAATCAAGTTATCATTCATAGAATTTACGTGAAAAAAATTGATCTAAATATTATATCAAAAGTGGATTCTACCTTGTAACCTAAAGATGTCCAAACCTAGCCAAATGATGAAGAACTACCAACAATCATAATTCTATCACAAATGTGGAAATACATATTGAAATGTTGCATGAATTTAAGGAGGAGTATATGGTTTAGAAGTACAAGAAGCATAAGCTTGCAGGCCTAAGAGAATTCAAAAACATTAATCAAGAAGGTACAGTGAACTTGGAAAGCTCTTTTAATGTTTGAATCTTAGCCAATTTAGATGATAGGATTCCTAGTTGGTTCCCAATGGTAAGGCACCTTTATGAAAAATCTTAATATATGGAACATTAGAGGCATAACCAAGCTCGATGCCTCTAACCATTAAAAATAATTTAATTATAGCTTATGAACTTGACCTTTTTGAAACTTTGGAACCTTTGGTTCACCAAAACAAATCTATTTGATTTAAAAGTTGTATTGGAAAATTCAATTAGCTCTCTAATTGTAGTGGTAAGCTTTGGTTGTTTTGACATGGTAGGTTTTAGATCAATATGATCATAGATGATATATAATTCTTACATTTGCAAATAAGCTGCAATAATTACTATTTTTGCTACAATACTATAAACTAGTTGTTAAAGAGATGCTAGAAGAGATCTTTGGAATAAAATTCTTTTATCATTTTCAATTATCACTCTAAATGGTTATTTTGAAGTAATTTAATATGATTTCTAATTCCATAATAAAATATGGGTTGGAAACCAATTAACTGAATTGATGGAAATCTCAAACTTTATCAATGTAGAAAGTCACCTTAATGCTAGTTTTAGTGGATGTTCCTTCATCTGGTGTCATGGTAAAACCTTTTAATGTTTGGATCGGGTTTTAGTTAATAATCACTAGTTAAGCTGCTTTCAACATAGTAACATTAAACATCTTGGCATAATAGGATATGTGAATACACCACTAATAACTTTTGTCAAATTTCTTTCAAAGATAAAAAAACTAGCTTCAAATTTTTTTAATGTGTGGACATAACCTGAAAACTTATTTGAGCTTGTTAGAAAAAAGCCCGAAACACTACACAAAAATTTGGTTACTGAACTTAAAAAATGAACTAGGTGTTTGGAGACATTACACTATTATTGGTTAAGGCTTGAGAAAGAGTATGTTACTTGGAGGGTAAGTTTTCTTATGATAGCTCCATGGATTCAAACCAAACTTTGTAATGGGTATAGGCTGCATTGCAAAAATTAGATAATATCAAAGAGACTTTCTTGAGACAAAATTAGTTTTGCCTAACATTGTTTAAGGAGATGTTAACTCAAAATATCTTTAATATTGCATCAAAAGAAAAGGGAACACATGGAAATTCTCAAAGTTAAAGATAATTCTAGTCACCGATTATCTAAGGAAGTGGTATCAAGCTATATTTTTTACTTTTAGTAATTACTCAAAACACTCATCATCTCACATGAGAACTTCCAAATGATTTCTTCATGTTGGGTAAACAATTTATCAACACATTGGATATGATGTTTAACCTAGATGAATCTAAAAGCAAGATTGCACTAGATTCATTGGATGGTTTCAATATTATGTGTCCAGACTATTTTACGACATGCTTCTTTCAATATACATGGAACCTAAAAAAAAGCTAACATCATCAATGCTATTCAAGAATTCTTTTGTAGTACTTATATCCACCACTATTTTACAACTTCATTTATATCCCTTATTCCAAAAGCATGACAAATATACTTGGGACAATTTCAGACCAAATAGTCTCATGAGTGTTATCGACAAAAAATAATTAGCGAAATGATTTCAATTCAATTTCAATGCACCTTGAGGATGATTAGTAAAATTCAAGCTATGTTTGTTAAAGGATGTAACATAATTGATAATATTACATTGACATAAGAACTTTTACATGTTACGGACAAGAGAGCATTGAAAATTTACTTATCAAACTAGATATAAAGAAAGCATTTGATAGCATTCATTTGATAGTATTTCATTTGATATTATCTTCTAATGTTTTGAATCCTCACCATCATTGCAAAGTGGCTTACTCATTTTCCTCCAACCGCCCAATGGATGGACTTCTTTTGGGACTCCAAATGAATTTATTAAACATCCTTTAAATTCTCTTTTGAATGGTTTTGGGGATCTGTTGAACTTGAGTGTTATATAAGAGAATTTAGTTGAGGATACTTTTGAGTAATGTATACTTCAAAAGGATGCTTCATAACTTATGTCTACAAATGCTTTTAACATAAGTTAAAGCCTCAACCTATTATAAATTTTCTAAAATTATATGTTCTTTTCTGTAGATGAAAAATGAATCCATCCCGACACTTCGGACTTATAACCAGAAGGGTTGCTATATAACACCACCTAAGCAATTTTGAAAACCATGAATCTGATGTTATGTATGCATAATGCCTACACTATTGCACTTAAGAAGGAGCTAAGAGCCTAACTCACTAACCCTAAGATAATGTTTGGCATGTTATCACACCTAACTAATGCAACAAATTTCTACTTTTATGTATTGACACACAATTTAATTTTAAGTCCTTGGGTATGTAGTTTATGCATGCAATGATATAAGGTAAGAAATAGTCAGGGGCCAAATCAAAAGAGAAGGCACACTTCCCTAATAAGGGTGGTCATCCTCATAGGTTAGATGCCCCTTTAAGTGTAATAGGTTAAAAACCAAATTCAAGAGAAACAAATAATATGCTATCATGTTTCAGAAAAGCTAATTATTTTTTAATTAATTTTAAACAGTACCTAGGGCTTTTAATTGATGTGAGGTTTTGAATTTCTTTATTTTATATTTGAGATGTTTTAGTTTAATAGACTATAAAATTTATTTTTTCTTAGGAGCTTGATGTTCCACGGATTTCATTATAGAAACACACCATAGAAAGAAATCTAGAAAAGCATGCAATTTCTATTACACACCCAAAAATAAATCATGTGAATTTAATTAATAGAAAGGGCTAATGTAGACGGGTACCGTCATACACCCCATAATAAAGAAAAAATGGGCAGTTGAGCTCTACCATTATACAACCTATAACTAAAAGTTTGATCTATGGGGGTCTTTTTTTAAGATCATCACCTTCTTCAGGGGCCTTCACAGGCATCACAAGAGAGCACCAATTGGTAAAGTCAGCTCTTACAATTCCTAGACCCCTTAGATGCAAACATAATTCTATGCTTAAATTACATTTTTGATAATTTTAAAATAAATTTCTAATCTTTACAAAACAAATGTGACGAAGTACACACAACACACCAACAGTTTATATTCATACATATGGGCTTAGCATTAGTTGCTTGCCCAGACTACCTATCTTATTGAGCTATGCTTAGGGTCTTAAGCATACCTTGAAGGAAACATCATTTACATATTTATTTTTATTACATTTGTCCTATTAAGCACAACTCCCTACAAAAAGTAGTGTTAACCTAAAATGCCCTATCATCTAGACTAGCAAGCAAATTATCCTAGCGATCTAGTATAAAATATTACACCACAAAATAAGAAAAATATTTAACATCATAAAATATCGCTTAGCCTATGTCTAAGGTCAATGACTTAACAATCTAGTGTCTAAGAAAATGGGCTTATGTGGTATGACTTTAATAGGCCTTTTAGGTTCAAATTTTGGATTAATTCAATTTAAAATTTAACCTTTCACTTTTCATAATTTTTATTCATAAGTATGTGTTATTATTAAACCATAAATTCATTGTATCAAGACCCCGTTCAGACCAATAGCCTTGTGACATATGATGTCCAAACTATATATCAAATGATTACTAGTTATGAAAAAATTTGTTTTCATTTCTTTGATTTCTTTTATTTTATTCTTAAAATTTATTTAATTTTCTATTTGGTGGTTTCAATTTAAGTGATTTAATTGATTTATGAGTTTATTTCTATTTTTAGCTTTACTGTTAAAGTTAAAGTTTAGGTTTTAAAGAATGAAGAATAAAATATATTCTACTTTGGATAGAACACATTCTTTTTAATCATCCTAAATTTACTACAATGAAATTTTCATCCATTCTAAGGGTTAAACAAAGATTTTATGTATCTTAATTAGCCTCTTTTGAATAGATTTAGATTGTTTGTTCTAAATTGAGTTTGATGTGGTTAATATTTAGAATTTTAATCTAAGATTTAAAGTTTATGTAGTCTAATCTTATTAAGATTTTGAAGAATTCATTCTTATTAATTTTTTATCCTAATTAATGCTTCTTTAGTTTAATTTATTATCTTTAATTAAAATATAAAATGTTTCCTTAAATCTTAATTAAGAGTTGATGTCATCATGATTGAATAATTAAGTTGAATTTAATTTCTATTTTAGTTTAGTTTGCTTTCAAGTGCTTTAATTCATTTTATGTTATTATATTTTCTTCCATAACTTAGCTTTATATTCGATTTTATGTTTCTTTTGATTTCTTTGGATTAAATGTTAATTTAATCTTATGTATTTGAATTATTTAGTTTATTTTATTGAATTAATTTCACTCATTAGTTTTATTAATGTTAAGTGTTAGTTAATTTAAATGAGTAAATTTAAGTAATTTAATTTAATTTTTAATTCAAACTTGAATTAGAAGTTCATATTTCATTATTTAAATGATTCATTATGCCT
Organism: Cymbidium sinense; assembly: GCA_021442155.1. Classification (NCBI taxonomy): domain Eukaryota; kingdom Viridiplantae; phylum Streptophyta; class Magnoliopsida; order Asparagales; family Orchidaceae; genus Cymbidium; species Cymbidium sinense. Next base: position 93,339 of record JAKCPB010000910.1, read on the forward strand.
CAATTTTTGTAACTTAATATGACTTATTAACTTATGTATTTATACTTTCATCGTTTGGGTTAAGTTTAATAAAATATTATATGTTAAAGTTTCATTGTTAGTTTAATTCCCCTAGGGTAAGATTTTGTTTATGAATCATAACCTAGGAAACTTAGGCTACATTGGGCAACAAACTTAACCTAGGCCAGTTTAACTTTTAAGTTATTTAGATTAAATGATTTCATTAATCATTCTTTATTTACATTTAAAATTATCAATATTTTCTAACATTAAAATGGACTAAAAGTAGTTTAAATATCATTGATTTTCTTGATTTGGGTATAAAGTTTAGAATTTGATTAATTTTGATTTAAATAGATCAATTGATTTATTATAGATTTAACAAATGAGGTTTCTTAAAGTTTGATTGAATTTTATGTTCCTAACCATTTTTTATTCCTTAAATGCATAATTAATTAAGTTTCTTAACTTTAGAGGGTTAAAAAAATTTATTATGTTTTTATGATGTTAATGAAAATGTTTTGAGTTGGTTTTATAGATTTTTGTAAGTTTTGTAATTTTTCGATTTATAATTTCATTTAAATTAACTTAAGGATTGGAAATTCAACAACTTTTAATGCAGGTCATGTGACTTTGAAATTTTATGAAAAGTAAGGTTCCATGCCAATTTAAGTTCCCTAAGGTTTCACTTTAATTAGAAATGTAATTTAAGACTAATTGGGTTCAATAAAACTTAAATTATGCCTAAATTAATTGGAATTATTCGGTGGTTTTAATTTTCTCAAATTCCACTCTGGAATATGAATCCTTAAAGAGTTCATTTAAATTTTTTGTAGTTCTATTAAATTTATTTTAATTTTTTAAAATTTTGAACTATTAATTAAATTAATTAATTCATTAAATACCTAATTAAGGTCAATTTGGGGATTATGAGGTTTTAGTGATTTTTAATGATCTTTAAGATTCATTAGTGTTCATTATGATGATTTAAAATAATTCCATAATTTTTTGTATTTTCTTAATTTAATATTAATTTATTTCTTTAATTAAGTGTTATGGCTTGAAAATTTTATATCTATGGATTTACTTCGCCATAAATCCTGAGAAATTTTTCTAAGGTGAATTTTAACCTTAATTTTGATTCTCCAATTTTTAAAATTGATTGGATTAATGGTTTAGGTTTAATTTGGGTTTGATTATTTCTAAGTAAACATAAATTAAATCAAAAACACCCAATAAAAATTTGGGATTATGTGTTTGTGGCTTCTCCTCACTACAATGAATCCATAGAGCCCTTATTTGTAGTTTTTAGTTGAGTATTTTATTTTTAATTTTTTTAATGTTTTTTAAAATTTTTAAAATGGTCATTGACGTGTGGTACTAATGTGATGCTGTTTACCATGTGGCGCGACGTAGTTGGACCAGCTGGATCCACGTTGATCCATCTCAAAAAGCGATAGAGATTGCGAGTTTGTTTACTGTCATTCAATTGAAGATCAGATGGTCAGGATTTCATCTGTTGTTTCTTAAAGAGTTTAAATTAGATCATGCTGCTAGATTAAAGCCATCCATTCCAAATAGAAGGACGGTGTAGATTTTGTCCCTATTCTTGTTAGTGAGAACTACTGAGTTTACATTTTAGGGCCAAAATCTATCTATTTTGAAGAATTTCAATGTGTTTTGATTATAAAATGACTCGGTTGGAACACATCCATATGGTTTGATCTCACTTGAGATCAAACATCCTTCATAAATGACCAAACTAAATTCAATAGGAGGTCAATTTTGAGGGATACCTCACGAGCATTGATCCTCGATAGTGGGAATATTTTGAATAGCTTCATGGGGATGTGGAGAGCCTTTGGGTGCAAGAATTGGATTGCCTCCACCGATTGCTCTATAGGCCAAGCTCCTCCTATTCACTAGTGGTTTTGGTCAAAATCTAGCTTGCGAGGGGCATGGAAATCGGGGAAAGGGTGGATTCTTCTTTGTTTCACTTGAGGAAAGTGTGTGAATGCTCAAAATGGCTTGAGAATATTTCTCTTTCATTTTTCCATGAGTGGTCGAGAGCTGTTGGGGAGGAATTTTATTTTGATTTTGATATAGTGATTGAACCCTTGGAGGCTAGCTCCAATGAGTGGTCAGCTGATTGGAAACATTTGAAACAAATGAGGATGGATGAAGTGATTTGGATTGTGGAGGGTTTGTCTTCATGTTCCACATTACTCTCTCATGGCATCAAAAAGAAAGATACAAATATATAACTCTCAATTTTAAAATATTTTTGCACTCACAACCCGAAGCATACGAATATTAAGGCTAGTGAATATTAATGAAAGAGAGCCCACTTTAATTTAAAATTGAAATTGAAATAAGATCTTCATTTAAATATTTTAATGCAAGTAAGTAAATGTTTCTTTGAATGAACTTTAAAATATTTGAATATATTTTCTTATCTAACTTTGAAATACAAACTAAAATGTAATATGAAATAATTTAATATGTAATGTTAAGTCACAAAACATTACCTTGAATAACTTGATAATCTCTTGAATAATAATCACAAGAAGGATATCACATAAACTTTATGTAAAACCAATGAAAATAAGTTAACAACAAACAAAATAAATCAAATGGGTTATGAAGTGGTCCGCCAAGTAAAGAAATAAGTGAGATGTAATGTTAAGTACAATCAAACTTAAGCAACCTATATGAAACTTTCAGCCAAGGTGATAAACGAGAGATATTCAAATGATTAAGCATTATAAAATTTTAAATCTTTGTACTAGGTTTTAACCAAACAAGTAAACAATGACTAGTGAAATGATTAAGCATAAATAAATTGAAATCCTTGTGTTAGCTTTTGGCCAAATTAAAAAATAATAGAATATAAATTGATTTAGCACATAATAAACTGAAAAAATCTTGTATAACTCAAAGCCAAGAAGAGGTCAAGGTGATATAAGAAACTTAGTACCCAGAATTGATCCAATCCTTGAAGCTCTACCAAAGAGAGAAACATAAATCCTTCACTTTTCCAAATCAATCTTCAAGCCAACTATTAGTCCAAGGAAAAGAGAAGAAAGATGAGAAATGTTTGCACTTGAATCACTAAGGATCTCCAAGAGATTTGTTTTAGCTAGAAAAGGCCAAGGTGGAGAAGTTGAGTTAGAGAATAAGAGAGAATATTAGCTTTTTTTTTGGAACCTTTCACAAGTTGAAACAATCCTCTTAAATAGAAGAGGGAAGAGTCTAGGGTTGACCAAGACATGAGATTATGAGAGGGAAATAGAAAAAGACAACTATTTGAATTTCAAATCCAAAGAATATTGGATCAACCACGGAGTTATGCAAGAGGTTCCTTTGCAAATTTGAAATAAGCAAAGATGGAATAATTTCAATGTGATTCATGGCTAGAATGAGAGAAGAAATTTTATGGATAATTCGGCCAAGGAGGATCCATGAATATGATATGAATGGAGTTTTGAATTAAATAAGTCCATGAAAAAATAATTTAAGAATTTCAGCCAAGGGAGTTTCCTAAAATAGAAAATTCTCAAGTTAATACAATAAATCAAATTGAATCTAATCTAACTATATTATGTATTATTTGATTGTTAAATTAATCCAAATTAATTTAATTTTGAATATAAGTGGCCGACTGCCTAAAGACAATTTCCTAAAATGAATTTTAATTAGAAAGGAATTGTTTTAAATAAGGCTAGTTTGAATTTTAATTTAAAATAACTTATAATAAATCAATTAAGCTTTAAATAATCAGAATAAATCATGTGTGGGATGTTCAAAATGTTCCATAAAGATTTGATTTAATTTGGCAAGAATATGACATGAATGAAGAAATTTGAATTTAAAAATAATTCAAAATAATTAAAATTCAAAATTCAAATTAATGAATTTTAAAATGGGAAAATTGAGGGAATATTATCTGAAAATGCATTAAAAATTTTGGCCAAAATAATATTAAGATGAATATGATAATAGGAGAGAGAAGAAAGAGTAATAGGAGGGATAATAGAAATAAAAGGATAATTTTAGGATAATTCAATTTTCATGCAATAAAAATCATGATTAGCATGGAAATGATTTAATGAAGTTTAAACATAATATATTGCTTGAACACACACTTAATGGAACTTATCTCATGCACTTAGTTCATATTATCCAAAATGGATAATTTAATGAATAATTATAATTTTAAGATATAAAAAATATAAATGATTTTAGAATGATGAATTTAAAATTGAATGAATCATTTATTTTTTCTTAGTGAGCTTTTCATTTTCCTTAATATAGTAATTTCTAAAAAAAATTCAAAACTAGGTCAATTCCAATAGCTTTAGCATTTTGAATTGGCTGAAGAACCTGTAATTGAAGAATTTTCTTGCACACTTGAATTTAAAGTGATTAGTAGCGTTTGAAGATTTGTTTGTTAACATCAAAATCATTCTCATATGAGGTGGGGCTCCTGAAGTTAATAATAATCTCACAGGCTACAGTCACTCAAAGTCTTAGGAAAGGTTCATTTAGATATGCTTTTGAAATTCGATGGCCCAAAACACTCATGAATCTTTTTTGAGTTAGCGAATAGTTATGTAAATATAGAAGAATATAATGAGGTTGCTAGTTAGTAATGGTGACTCAGAAAAGGGACTTGGTAAAACAATCACGCTTAAAGGATAAGCTCCAAGTTAAAAGATAAGACAAAGGAAGAAGACAACATGTTCATTGAGAATAAAAGCCTAAATAAATGTACAAATTTAGAAATCAGTCAACTCATCATAACCTTTGTAAAACATACTGACTATAGTCACACCTCTGAGGGTGTCAATGGCTGAGTTAGTGGAGGCCATTTAAAATATGGCACTTCAAAAAACCACCACCTATGAAGGTTGATAAATTTAAAATCACTTTAAGTATTCTAGCTATCATTGAGAGAATGGGTACAATACCAAGGGGTATTGACATTTAAGAAGCTTAGTCGAAGAGCTTATAAAATCAAAAAAGCTGAATGATTTTATGAGGAGACGTAGAAAGGAAGTGGTTGGGAAAAGTAATGAACCCACTTTGGCTCAAGTGATTCACATTATTGGAGATATAGTTACAATTTTTGGTGGGTATATGAAGCTCTCAAAGTGAGTGAGCCATAAGCAACTATGAATAAGTGAAGTTAACTTAGCAACCATGGCATGGGCATTGAGTAGAAAGATCATTCTATTTAGTTTCTCAAAGAATGACTAACTATTAGTAAACAATCCCTATAATGATGCGATAATTATTACAATATTTGTTATTAAGTATCAGATAGCATTCTAATTAGTATGTGGAGCACTATCAATATTATCTATAAATCTATGTATGATAAGATGAACTTGAAGAGCTCAAGCCACCCCAACTAAAGGTTGCCTCTATGGGTTTTTTAGAGAAAGTATGGAGATGGAAGGAATTATTGCTCTCACGGTAATTTGGGAGAAGGGAGAAGCAATTCCAGCTATGGCCAACTATTTCATTATGGAAGCACTCTCCCTATATAATGATATTTCTTGCCAACCACTTCTTATCACATTTAGAGTATTAGTCTTGACTTATCATATTGCCGCCAATTTCCCAATGTGAGGAGAACAGATCATGATCAAAGGAAACTTTAGTCAATTTAAGGCTTGCTACCTACAAGCAAATTGTGATTCACATTGAGTGGAAGAGGTGATACAACTAGAATTCATGTGCACTAGGGTAGAGGTCACCAAAGAAATCAAGGAAGTGCTAACAACTCATGATCCATAGCTATTGCTAAGAATTAGCTTGATCTTTAGTGGTGAGAACAAGGATTCCCTAACTCATGCCCTTCTGGATGATGATAGTAGGTGAGATGGTGGGTATTAACACCAATGTTTCTTGCCACTAACACAATATCAAAATGATGGTCAACCGATTAGTAGATGATAAGAAAATAATAAGCACCAAAGCTAATTAAAAGAAGTCATCAAGCTACATGAAGTAGACTTCATTAGAGATTTCTAGTACCTAGAAAGGATTTCCAATATAGTCATGAAATATAAGTTTAATGATAAGTGGAGAATGTGCATAGACTTCAGTAATTTAAACTTGACCTATCCTAAAATTGAATACCCGCTCACCAAGATAAACAAACTCATTGATCTAGTAGTAGGTTGCTAAGTGTTTAGTTTTCTAAATGCTTTTTCTAGATATCACCAAATCCAAATTCACCCACATAGAGAAGAAAGTTTTATTATTGGAGAATGATTATTATCGCAATAAGGTAATGCCCTTTAAGTTGAAGAATGTAGGAGCTACTTATCAAAGAAAGATAGATCGAGTGTTCGAAGAACAAAAAAGAAAGAGTATAGATGCCTCTATGGACAACTTATTAATCAAAATTATGTCCCGCGAACAACATATACATAATAGAAAAAACCTTTGCTACTCTTCAAAAGTATAATAAGTGTGTTAACCCCCTTGAAGTACACATTTGGTGTTGTATCGATCAAGTTCTTTGGATTCTTGATCAGTCCTAAAAGCATAAGGGTAAATCCAATAAGGTCAAGGCCATCCATGCCTTGCTATTATCAAGAATAATGAAAGAGGTGTAATTGCTTACTAGGCGAGTCATTGAATTAAATAGATTCATCTCCAAGGTAGGTGAATGGTGCTCACCATTCATCAAAGTATTGAGCAGTGTGAAGAAGTTTGAGTGGAAGCTTGAAACCAAGAAAACTTTTAATAACCTCAAAGCTTACTCGCCTCACCACCTATATTATAAAGTCCAATAGAAGGTAAGACACTATTGTTATATTTAAGAGTTTAAAAGATTCAATAAGTTCAATATTGATCAAAGAATAAGGGGGAATGGCCATTTAATATGTAAGCATGTCATTGAGTGGTGTTGAGTTATATTATCCAATCATGAGAAAACTCACACATGTACTTATGAGATCTACTAGGCTTTGACCATATTCTTAATCCCATTTAATTCAAGTCATCATTGACCACCCACTTAAGTCAATACTTGTCAAGCCAGATCACTCAAGAAGATTGCTAAAATGATCAATGGAATTGATTGATTTTTTATATCGTATTTGCTCAAATTAATGATCAAGGCACAAGTCCATATCAATTATCTCATAGATTTCAAAGATTTGCATAGTTTCTTAGTCAGCACAGACCCTTGTGGCACTCGTATGTGGATGAATCTTCAAGGGAACAATGAATGGCAATAGATGTTGTAGTAATGAACTCGATAGGAATCACTAGGACTCTGCTAGTTAAGTTCAAATTCCAAGTAATTATAATCAATTTGGATTTGAAGCTTTACTCACCAAATTATAATTCACCTATGGGCTAGGTGCCAAGCATATCATAGCTCATTCAAATCCATATATCATGGTAAATCAACTTAATAAAGAATATGAAGTAAGGTAAAAGTCACTATAAAAATACCCACTCAAGGTAAAAGAAAAAATTGAAAGGTTGGAATAATTTAAGATCGAACAAGTCGAAAGAGAATATAATCAACTTGTCGATATATTATCAAGAGTGAATGTAGTAGTAGAGCATCCTACCATCAAACTTTCCCATCCAAGCATAAAAGAAAGTGAGTCCATGCAAGCGAAAGTGAAAACTCAACCAACTAGATCGACCACATCAAAATTACGGGTTAGGGAGCTTGAAGGAGTCATAGACCAAAGGAGATTCAAGATTAAAGTCATTGAGTATCTATTAATAGAAGGTGAGTTATTTTAGAGATCAATAACATCATTAAATGTGGGGAGTGTGAAAAAAATGAATAAAATAAGATACTTGGTGAAATTCAATCAAGTGAGTGTGGAAGTCACTCTTGAGAAAGAATGGTTGCTCATCGAATTCTATGATAAGGATAATTTTTGCCAACATTATGGAAGGAACCTGAAGATTTTGTTTAGAGGTGCAAGTAGTGTTAAAAGTTTGCTCTTTTATTGTAACAACCACCACAAACTCTATAGCCTATTAAAAGTCCTTTGCTTTTCATAGTTTGAGGAATGGATTCTATAGGCCCTTTGGTAGTCTCTAGTATATATAAACAATTCATACTCATCATAATAGACTACTTCAACATGTAGATTGAAGCTAAGTCACTCACTAAAATAATCACCTTACTAGTTCAAAATTTATTTAGTCTATCATTATTTGCGATATAGTCTACTTATGTTGATCAATGAAAATAATGGCCCAGTTCATTAATATGTGACTAATAGAATTCTTAGAGTTGTATGAAATCCACCTTAAATATGCTAAGTGCATCACCCATATACTAATGGTCATGTGGAAGGATAAATAAATGAGTCCTTGCTTTGCTAAAATAGAAAGTAAAGGTGCTAAAGCCAACAAAGTGGAAGCCGCCCATCATCATCATGACAAATCCATCATTAACTACAAGATATACACCATTCGACTTGTCACATGGAATAGAAGTAGTGTTATGAGTCAAGTATGAATTCTATAGTTAGCTAGTTATAGTGATTATAGAATTAGATCTAGGAACTATCATATGAGAGAGGTCAAATATAGAAGTCCTGGAGACAACACTTGACATACTTGAGAAACTATGGATTGAAGCATTGCTTAGGTAAGAGGAAACTCAAAAGTGAGTGGCCATGTATTACAATGTCAACATCGAAGAGAACCATTTCAAAGCTAGAGACTTGGTGTTGAAGAAAGTTTATGTTATAACTTGTCAAAATGTGTTTGGCTAACTTGTCCATACATGCGATGAGCCTTACATTGTTAAGAAGTAAGTCAGTCCAGGAGCCTATCAACTATAACACACTCAGGACAAGATGTGTCAAGGACTTGGAGTTTAAGAGACTTGAAGAAGTTTTACTTGAAAGATAAGCTCTACCTTTATACATATGCATTTTGACTAAATTATTGTTTCTTTTTAGAATGGTTTTACATTTAAGCAAATGAATATCATTTGAAGAAATTAATGAAATATATTTATTCTTACTCACCTAATAATTTATTAATATTTATACTCTAAACTCAAAGTATGGTTAATAAGAAATTAAACTACACCGGCTTAATGACTTGGTGAACTACATGGACTTAAGGTACTTGACGAGATACAATAATTTTAGTTAACACTCAAAGACTTGTGTGTTAACTCAAGTCACTTAGTGAGCTACTTTTGGCTTAAGTGTATAAGGATCGATTCAATAAATTGCTAGAACTAAATCTTGACCATCTAAACTTTCTCTTTCTAAATGCTTCATAAAATATATAAGGGAGTACAATTAAATGACCAATACTTCATATATGATTGGAGACACAAGTTTAAGACTAATACCTCATGTTGTTGGAGACATAAGTATAAGACTAATACTAAGTGTCATTAAAGACTACAAATAAAATACCAACATAGCTTGTGATTGTCAACTCAAGTAACACCAATAGTTCATGTGGTTGGAAATTATAAATAAAAAAGACCAGCACTTTATGTGATTGGTGACTCAAGTATAAGACCAATACGCATAGTTAGCAACTACAAACAAAATACCAATACTTCTTGTGGTTGGTAATTCAAGTGTATGAGCAACACTTCGCGTGGTTAGCAACCAAACACTTAAGACCATCACCGCAATTAGCTAGATAGTATTCTTAAAGTGATATAAAGTGATTGCCTAAAATAATTATCCAATAATAATTATATTGAATTATATTCAATGAGTATATAGTTCAATGAGTACATGTAGAAAATATACTCATTCAATGAATATATTTCTTTGTTACATATATTTACTCTATCACGGTTGGCTATATAGTATACTTGTTCAAACAAATATGTTCTCTCGAGTATGTACATTTGATAAATACATTCATAAAGTTAGCACATATATAAGCATATTAATAAAATGATGGGCTATCATAAAATTTTCTTTAATTGAAAAAAGTGTGAAAGCTAGTAGTCAAATTGAACCCAAATGGGTTCTGGTTCAAACCCAAATCAAATTGAAATAAACTCAATTTGATTATTCAAATTCATTTGGAAATGATACTTAAACATAATCCAACCCACAATTGGTCTAATTTGGTCAAATTGGTCATTTGACCCAAATGAAACCCAAACTTAACCCATTAAGAAAAATTGGTTCAAAATTGAAATCCAAATAAAATATAAATGAAAAATCACTCCAAATCATCTCACACATGTGATCAAGCATGATTGGAGTCCAACCCCAATCCAATTGAGTCAAATTGGTCAATTGAACCCAATTGGAATCAAACTTAACCCATTTAGGTTTAGATGGGTTGAAATGAAATGAAATTCAAATTAAATCAATTAAATCAAAACTCAATTGATCAACAATTAAAGATGATTGAATCCAAAATTATAAGAATTAAATTAAAATAAAAAACTTTGAATCCAAATAGTGGGTTTCGATTCAAATTCTTAATTCAAGTCAACTTGGGTCTAAAATTGAAATCAAATCCATTTGAGCTTGATGTAGATAGCCATATCCTAGTCCAAGGTTTTTTAATAAGTGGTTCCTAAAGAAAAAAGCAAAGAACAAATCAAACAAAGAAATGAGGAATGAAAATCTTTAACTAAAGGAAGATTCTACCCCCTTTCCATCATAAAAATGACTTGGATTTATCCAAGTAACCTTAGACTTTGACCACCTATGAGGGGAGTAGATCCAAGGGTTGAAGGCAAGAGGATAAGTCCTCAAGAAAAAAGGCATTTGGTCTTCTTCAAAAGTAAGAAGCCCAGGAATAAAAATAAGGAAGAAGCTATCCTCCCTACCCAATTCACATCCAAGCATGTTCACAATGCCAAAGGGGGTTGAATCCACCCCTTGGCCGGCCTTACTACCGCTGTTGGCCAGACTCCAGCCACCTAAAAGGTCATAAAGGAGGCTTTTGGCCATTCATGGAAAGAAGGGAAGGATAACCTATTCCTACCCTCTTTTCATCCTAAAATGTCCACCAAGGTAAGAGATGAAGGAGAGGACCCTCCCCCTGGCCTCTCTACGCCGGCATGCCGGTGAACAGATAGAAATCGAGCCTCCATCCATGGTGGAATCCAAAGGAGTGATTTTTTTCATCAAATTGAAGCTTCCAAATACATTCTAGAGGTAGAGGCAGTCTCAAATGAATCACCACCTCTACCTCTCATTGTCGGAGAGCCAAAAATTGACCAATGTCATCAAAAAACCAACTCAGTGTTGATCTAGGGATCAATCCACGAGGAGGCAAGCCGTCAAATTTCACCCACACCTTCATCGAGTCAAAATGAAGCTAATGAATTTGATCCCATCGCCAATGATATTCAAAATCAAGGTACACTCTCTCACCAAGCCTTTATGCCATCAGTTTTGGTCCTTATCAAAAGGTATTCGATCCCCAAGTGGATCAAACCATATAAATGAGTCCTAAATTGATCACTGATCGATTTACAATCAAAAATATGATGAGAATCATCGGCGATCATTAGAGATTAGGAGAAAAAGATGCACGACATCTGTCTCTTGCCGGTGAAATACGAGATTGAATTTTCACCGTTCGATCCTCCTATTAGGAACAGATAGCCTTGATTTAGTCGGACATATTGATTTAAACCCTTTAAAGAACTGTGGAGTGAATCGAGATAGCCCAAAGATCAAACGGTCAGGGATCATCCCACATGGCTAAATGGCAGCATAGGCCACATCATCTATTAGAAAATGGTATTCCCCTTCAAAATTAATTAAAACTCATAAAAAAAATTCAAAAGTTCATAGAAAAATAAATATAAATCTAAATAAAATGTACATTTGGGTTATATGGATTCATCTTGATGAGAAGAATCCTTTAAAATTAAAATCTCCAATTAATTTTGGGTATTGGACCCTTAATTTGGGTTTAATTAAAAATAATTAAACCTTAATTAATCTGAAATCATTAATCCAAATGAGATGAAACTTTGCGAAACAAAAATTTATGTTAAAGCACACCTTAGAAAAAATTTTCATGAATTATTACAATGTAATTCATGAGAAATGAAATCTCAAATCCTAAACCTCAATTTTAATTAAATAAATTAATATAAAATGAATTAATCAACGAAAATGAATTAAACCACCTCAAATAAACTTAATCAACCTTAATGAACATTAAAATACTAATGAAACTCATTGGAACTTAATAAATCACAAATTGGCTTAATTAAATAATTAAATGAATTAAATAATTCAACTAATTAACCAAAAATAAATTAAATCATAATAAATCAACCAAATGTCCAAAAATTATGAATGAACCTTATTTGGAATCATCATTCAAAAGGAATAAAAAAAATAATAAACCCTCAAATAATTTGCATCAAGGTAGGCTTAATTTTGGTTTTAATAAAATAGTGAAAACCTTAATTATACCTTAATTATGAATCTAATCAAGATGAAACTTTGGGAACATGAAATTGGCTTAGAACCCCACGTGCCATAAAAATTTAAAACCCAATTATTCTTTGGATTGGGAATTGTTGAATTTACAAATTTCTAAGTTATCTTGAATCAAATAATGAATAAGAAAATTCATTAATCCATTAAATCATGAAACAACTTGAACTAATCTCAATCGAACATCAAAAACACTTAGGTTGATTTTCCATTATCCTAAGTTAAAGAACTTAATCATTTCCACAATTAAGGGTTAATGGAATTAATAAGTCATATTAAGAGTAATTTAACCTTAAGTTAAAAAATTCATAATAAAAAACTTAATGAACCCTTAAATCTATAATCAAATTAACCTAAGAATGAATCCAAATTTTAACCCAAATTCCTTAGGCTAATAAACCAAAATAAAATAACTCAAAATACCCTATCCAACTAAATCAAATGAAATCAAATCAAATATAAATTTCAAAGAAAAGAAATGAAACAAGAATAATAATTCAAACAAACTAAATAAAATTAAAAGGATTAATTAAGATACTTAAAGATCTTAGTTAGACCTTTAAGATAGATCTTCTTCTTAAGATGAAGATTTCATTCTATCACAAATTAAGATGTTGAATAGAATGGGTTCTTCTAAAAAATGGAATTTACTCTACTCTTCATTTTTGAAAACCTGAGCATCACTTTAACCAAAAAAAAAAAAATTAAAATGGAAATAAATCATTAAATCATTTGAATTAAAACCAGCTAAAGGTAAAATTTAAACAAATTCAAACTCAAAATTGAAACTTAAACTAAAGAAGTCTAGCAAAGTCTTTATACACAAGCCTATTTACTTAATATAGAGATCATTAGGTCATAAACCCTTACTTAGGTTGGGCCGTTCTGTGATTCTTTATGATTCCTTGTGATGTGTTGTGATATGATGTGATTTACATATTTTTGTGGTGTACTATTTTAGACTGCATATTTAAGATTGTTTACCCTTTAAACTAGATGATAGGATGTTCTTTCTAGATTCAACATTATCTTATAGGAGGATTGTTATCATAAATATAAATTAAAAATATTTTTTCTTGTAGGTATGCTTAAGTCCTTAAGCATAACCCATATAATAGGTGGGCTTGGCTAATGCTAAGCCCATATGTTTATGAAATATAATTATTATGTTCTATTTGTATTTTGCTGGCATTTGTTTTGGAGGGCTTAGGAATTAATTTTGAATTCAAAATGTAAATTTGATCTTAGAATTATGTTAGGATCTCTGGGGTCTAGGATCCCTACTAGAAGATAGGTGCAGTGGTCCCCTGTGAAGCCCAATGGATGCCCCAATATAAGGATATTTTCCTAGAAAGAAGACCCATAGATCTACACTTGTAGTTCTAGGCCAGGCTGTATATGGGTAGAGCTCGGCTGCCCATTTGCCTTTTCTTCCAGGGTGTACAGTGGTACCAAGATACATTGGCCTTATTCTTAAATTAAATTATCTTGATTTATTTTTAGGTGTGTAAAAGAATCAACCTACTTTTCTAAGTTTCTTTCTATGTTGTGATTGATTCATGGATGATTAGGGTCATTGGTAAAACTAAATTCTAACTTAAATTGAAATAATTGAAATAAAACTATAAAAAACTTGAAACCTCACATAAACTAAAACCTTAGGCAGAACATAAAATCAATTAGAAATAATCAGGTTTTGAAACCATGAAATCATATTGCTCCAATCCTTGAATTGGACAACTTCACCCATTGCACATAAGGGCATCTAACCTATGAGGATGACCACCTTCTTGAGGAAGCCAACCTTCTATTATTGATTTTCCCTATAACCATTTCTAATTGCATGAGGCATAAAAATGCATACCCAAGGCCTCCAATAAATCTTGAATAAAAAATTTTAAAATCTAAAAAATGTGCACTAGTTAAATGCATTTCATACCCTACATGATTCTAGGGATTAAGGAGTGAGTCTAGGTTCATAGATTACTTTCCTAAAAATGCAACAGCCTAACCATCTTGCAGTCATGAGACTTAACATCATGAATTTAAAATGCACATAGGTGGTGTTAGCTAGCATCCTTCTCTAGGCGGGTTGTAAATCCAGAAGAGTTAGGGATAGGTTAGTAACCACAAATGAGAGGAATGGCCGATAATTCTTAAAATAAACCTAGGTCGAGCATCTGACTTGAGTTAGAAGCACTTGTAGACTTTGTCTCTGAAGCATCCTTCTCAAGAAGATGTCTTCAACCGTAAGCATTTATATAATCTTGTGCTACTAGAATCTATGTCCTAAATTTTTAAAAAATATAAACTCAAAATCTAAATTAAATTTAATAATTTAAAGCCCAATTATAGAATAGTTCAAATGCCTACTAGGCATCCCAGTATCAATAGGAATTTCCTACTTCATCTCGTTTGACCTCCAAAAGAACTCTCTCCACTTTGAACCTCTCCCAATTGAAAATTCCAAAAATCAACCTTTTCAGAACCAACTAAGAAATATTTAAAAATAACAACTTGTTTCTTTAATTGAGAGTATTTTTAGGAAGAGACCCTTCTTAAGATGTAATTAACTATAGGGGCTTGCCTCATAGGGAACCATGAACCTAGTTTAAATTAAACCACTGTTCTACCTTCCATATTGTTCAAAGGATAAATCTATGGTACGAGAGACCCATTAGCCTTGGTAGTCTTCTATTAAATAATCAAATTAATTATAGGAAAACATGTTTCTCTTCTAAGATAATATGTTTATTCCTTTACCCTAAAGCCTTAAATAAATCTTGAGTCAAAAAATTTAAAAGCTAAAAAATGTGCATTAGTTAGTGCATATCATAACCTTCATGTTCTTAGTGATTAGGGAGTGAGTTTAGGTTATTAGATTCTTTCTTAAAATGCAACAGCCCAACCATCTTACATACATGAGACTTGGCATCATGGATTTAAAATGTACTTAAGTGGTGTTAGCTGATAGCAATTTCAGGTGGGTTGTAGGTCCAAAAGAGTTAGGGATAGGTATATTCTCTCAAATGAGAGGAATGACCAATAATCCCTAAAAGTAAAATTAAGTCAAACATCTAATTTGTGTCAGAAGCACTTATAAACTAAGGATCGCATCCTTCATGGAGTAAGTCTTCAACCCTAAGCATTTCTATAGTTTTGTGCTGCTATAATCTAAGCCCAAGATTTCTAAAATAATGTTAACTTAAAATCTAAAATAAATTATAAAATTTAAAGCCCAATGATAGGACAGTTGAAATGCTTACTTAATCTCTTTGGCTTCCAAAAATAAGTTTACCACT
Source organism: Cymbidium sinense (assembly GCA_021442155.1). Classification (NCBI taxonomy): domain Eukaryota; kingdom Viridiplantae; phylum Streptophyta; class Magnoliopsida; order Asparagales; family Orchidaceae; genus Cymbidium; species Cymbidium sinense. The sequence continues at coordinate 109,093 of JAKCPB010000910.1, forward strand.
TTGGATCATTACTAATAGAAATTCCAAAATATCATTCTTTAGGAAACCATGAAATTGATAGAAATAATAACTTATTTTTTTAATTGAGTATTCTTAGAAAGAGGTCCTCTATTCCTAAGATTTAATTAACTATAAGGGCTTTCTCTTATTGGGAACCATGAACCCAGTTTAAAATAAACCCTTCTCTACTTCTCATGTAGTTCAGGGGAAAATTCTCTGGTATATTAAAGACCCATTAGCCTTAGGAGCCTTTTATTAAATGATCGAATCCATTACATGATAACATGTTTATCTTCCAGGATTTTATGTTTACTCCTTAATGATGCATTTGATCATCCAAATAAGAAATTTTTAAAACTTATGTAGTGTCATAAATTTTTCCCACAAAATAAAATAAAAATATTTTTTAAAATAAATATTCTTTTCGTGCACTCACCCCATCTTTATTCATAATTTTTGAAATGCTTAACTATTAGTTTTGAGTGCCACTCAATCATGAGTGCTCCTTTATTTAACAAGTATTTAAATGTAAAATTAATGCCTATGGTGAATAGAGAAGACTTACTCAACTCATTACGATAATAGAGTGAAGTCAACTTTATTTCCATGATTACTAATTTTTCTCCATGACCAAAAACTTTATTTGCAACTCATACTATTTTTTATATCAACTTTGTACCTTCTACAAGGAGCCACTACAAAGAAATAAACTCAACATGTGAGAATAATAAACTCAGCATGTGAGAATAATAAACTCAGCATGTATTATATATGAAATAGTCATGAAGACAATAATCTCTCTTTAGAACATGTAGGAATAATGAAGAAAAAATAACTTGTAATAATACGCTTTAATTCATCAATCATGAAGCTTAGACCATTTTGAGAAGGTATAGAATAAATAATTTAAGAACAAAACAAATTGACCAAATGCATAAGAAACTCAATCCAAGAAGGAGAACGAGGTCACGTAGCATGTAAAATCACAAACTAGAATGAAAGCACCACTTAAGCTTTCAACCACAAGGAAATCCACCAATCCTCCAAGTTCTTTTGTGCAATCCTCAAACAAATCACTTGTAGGATGGAATATGGAAAAGGATGAAGAAATTAGCACTTGATTCAAGAAGAGATCTCCAAAGGTTTTGGAAAAATTTGGAGAGAGTATTTTTAAGAGATTGTTTCAAGAGAAGTTTACCTAGTCTAAGAAACATTATTTAAAATACAAGGGGTCATGGGGTTCGGCCAAGAGAAGGAAAAATAAGTTAGAAACTCATTTGGAATTAATTTAAACATATGCTAATCAATATAAAAATAAATAGCAAGAGATAAAAAATTGGCTAAAGAGAAAAAGGAGAGAATTTAATATGGAAGGTTTGTTTAATTAAAAACTAATTTGAAATTCAAATTTTATAAGAGGGATTTCGTCCAAGGCAAGGAAGAGGGAAAGTTTAATTAGTAAGTGTTTCAAATTGAATTAATTAAATTAAATTAATTTAGCATGATGAAGAGAATTGACAAAATGGGGATACAGAGATAAAGGGAAAATTAATTTAAAAAGAGGTTTAAATTGAATCAATTCATCATATGGCCTAATTTCTAATGTAATTAATAAGTTAATGCTTATGTGGGTCAGCCAATAGAGAGAGAGAAGAGACGAGTTTGAATTATTACCAAACACGTCATGACATAATTAATTGTCCAAGTGAAAAAGGGAATAATTCAATTTTTGAATAATTTAAATAAAGCATGATATATGGTCAGCCAAAAAGGAAGTTTCCATGATGAGATTAAATTAGTATTTAATTCAATATCATGAAATATTCAATCAATCCATTTTGATTGAATGAAAAGAAAAGAGATAACATACAAGCTACATTCTAAAATAGATTAGATTTATTTTTAATGCACTTAATATGAATTAAATTATGATGGATCATATCTTAGGAGATTTTAGGTTAATTTTCATTAAGAGATTAATTTGAATTTGAATAAAGATATAGTTGGCAAAAGGAGGTTTTCAAAAATGGAATATATATAAATGGAAAGAAGATACTTTCATGGATTATTTTAATTGAATTTGAATTAACTCAAAAAAATTTACATAAATTCAAATTAAATCAACTATACTAGCATATTATCAAACAAATAACATTCCATAAATAGGAGAGTGCAAATTTGCATATGTAATCAAAGGAATATTCAATTTGAATTCAAAAAAAAAATTCAAATTAAGGTTTCAAATAAATGAATTTTTGTTTAATTTAGAAAAATATGGGATAATTATGGAAATAATTTGAATAACTTTAACAAAATTTATTTAGTAAATAATCATAAAAAATTTTGGCCAAATGGTTTAGGATGAGAGATATGATAGGAGAGAGAAAAATAATACCTTAAATAATGTTTGGTTAATTTAGGTTCATGCATTGAATAAATGGATAATGAACTTGCCAAAGCATTAGAATAATTTAATGAAATGTGAACTTAATTTAATTTGCATGGAAGCATGATAAATGTTACAAAGTTTATGCATTTAGTTCACATTATCCAAAATGAATAATTTGAAGAATAATTGAAAATATGAAATGTAGAATTTATGAATAATTTTGAAATAAATTATTTTGAAATGAATGAATGATTTATTTTAGTTTAGTGAGCTTTTCATTTGCCTTAATATATTTAATCCTAAAAAATTTCCCACCCAGTTCATGTCCAATAGCTTTAGCATCCTGAATTGATTGAAGAACATGAAGTTAAGAATTTTCCTGCACACTTGGATTTAACTTGATTACTAATATATATATATATATATATATATATATATATATATATATATATCATCATCATCATCATCATCAATATAAATATAAATTAAGAATGACATTCATAATGATTAATGTGAATAATTTATCATGCAAAGAGATAATTAGTTCTTATTACACAAAGTTTGTTTTCATCAAATCAAATGGTTAGATACACAAGGTGTATAGTCAACATATATGAGTTTAAGAAACATCTCCAAATCATTTTAAAATTTTGGAATTATTTAAATTGATCCAAAACATTAAAAATAATAAATAATTACTACTCTTAAATTGATAAATATATTAAAAATAATCCAAAAATATCATAAAATTATTAAAGTGCATAAACATCTAAAGAATATTGCTTCATTTTATTAATTTTTTATTTAAATTTAATTATTAAAATATTGAAATTGAAAAATACACATAAAATGTTATAATAAATGTGATATTATTGCATCCAAATCAATCAATAGATTGATAATGTATTTAAGTCACATAAAGTATGGCAAAATTAGGATGGACTAGATAGAAAGAATATAAAATATAAGAATTACTACTATATTAGAGTATAAGTAGAGGATGAAAGCAAAATAATCTACTCTCGCAAGAAAAATAACCCGAAAGAGATCCTTCCTCCCTCAAGATTCCTTTTATTATATAGTTTGAGGGTTAGTTACAAAAAGAAAAAACATATTGGTTATATTATAATAATTATAACAACTATAGACATGTAATTTCCTTGAAACTGGCCTATGCTCTAGAGGTTGGGCAAGTCTTATATGCCAAGTGGCAAGTCCTTTGATGTGGTGGTCCTTGTGAATAAAGAAGGATGGCACTAGCTATATGGTTATGTTAAGCTTCTCTATATAGTCTCTAACATGAGGGTGAGTTCTTTATGACTAACTGGCAAGTTTTCTTTTGGCTCTGCTATTAATCCTTGAATGTTTTTTAAGCTAGTCCACTAAAACCATATGCCTACATTTTGGTATACATTTAACTCCATAACTTTTCTATTCCTTAGAGGCAACTTGCAAAATGATAAAAGAGGAAAATATTATTATAGAGTCCATAGTATAGTGTCATTATTATGATCATTGATTAGTAATACGACAAAAATCTAATAAGAAGTTCTGTCACAATGTCTTTGATTTGAAACCCTTTATTTGGCATTATTGGTGCTTCATGTCTATATAAGGGCCTATTGAACAAACAAAGGTGGTCATTATTTCTTCATCACACAAGACTTCTTTCTTATACTTAATTCTTTCATCAATTTTATAATTTATCTTTCTGAGGAATAAGAGAATTAGGGATCTATGTGTATACCCAGTGCTACCCTATGCAAGGTGGAATCACATAGAAAGATAATTCTGAATCAGATTGACATGACCTCAATCCAAATGTTAGTTAGTCCCCAACTCTCTGAATTATTCATGGGGAAGTTAGTATGTACCATATGCTATCTATTTGCTAATATAGCAATTAAAGACTCATCATCTTGAGATAAAGGAACTCATAGTTCACTTGAATGGACAACCTATTGAACTAGTCAAACTCCCTTGACATAATAGATGGGCCATCTTCATAGAATTAATCACCATACTCTTTGTCACTTAGCTGGATCATAGTTTGGTAGCACAGCTTTCCTTCAAATTTAAATGAGTTAACTCATGAGAAAGAAGCCATTAAGAAGACTATGAGGGGCATTAGATGAATTTATGTCTTATTTGTCTCTTGAATTTGTTCTCTTTCTTTACTTACATTAGTTTATGGTAATCATGTATGTAGCCCTTTAACCCTATAAATAAAAGTTCTAGAGGCTTATAAGGGACTTTTAGCCACTTTTCTAGACTATTAGGCATGTTTTTAGAGATTTTTAGTCCTTCACTTGTACTCACTAAAGACTCTAAGGAGCATTAGATTTCTTATATTTTGATTTTTTTGCACTCTTGATAATCATTGATAAAATGACCATTATTTGCTTTCACTCTACCCTAACTTCTCGAGTTTCACTCCAAACATATTTTGTTTTAACACTACAATTAGGGTAAGATCTCATTTTCTTAGAATGAGGGTTAGTCAAAAAATATATTTATATATATATAACCATGTCTATTTTAAATGATAAGGTTATTTGCTAAAATTTATAACATATTTTAGCATGGTAGTTGAACTACTACTATAGTAAAATTTTGTTTCTTTACTATTTTACCTATAAAGGTAAAGAAAAATAAAAAATAGGAATATATTTTTTTAACAATAGATCTAGTTGACAAAAAAGTAACTTTAGTGCATTATATTTAAAGGTGAAGAGTTTCCTTACATTTCATTTTGGGATGCAAGTACATTATCTTTAAAGCAAGTTAGAGTACTTGCCTTCATTTCATTTATTTTTAAAAATTTAAATTATTTTAATATCTAAAAGTATTTCTTTCAAATTAGAAGAAGATGCAAGACATATTTTTTTTGTCTAAAATAACATTGATATCTTGTTTTAATTAGTAGACACCATAAGTTAAGAAATTATGGGCTCTTCATCCATATCCTCATACAACAACAACAACAACAAGCCTTAATCCCACTAGGTGGGGTTGGCTACATGAATCCTTCATCTCCATTGTGACCTATTATGTGTTAAATTCTCATTTAATTCAAGTATACTATGATCATTTTTTATACATCTTAACCAAGTCATTTTAGGTCTACCTCTACCTTTCTTAACATAAGTCAAATCTAATGCATCTACTCTCCTAATTGGGTCATCGGATGACCGACGCAAATTTTTTGATTATTTCGACAAATTTTACGCTGGCTGTCAACTACCTAATGCAACCCTCCACTTTTTGCATCCGGACTTGGGACCGGCAATGGTAGTGTTTTCATCCATATCCTCATAAAAAAAATAAATTGCAAACATAGAAGTAGATGGGAGTTGGATAATTTATTACATTTCTAAACTATACATGTTTTATAAAAATATGTTTCCCATAAAAATAAATAATTTAATTGATATAGATTTTCCATAAGAGATCAGTAGCTTGATGATCATTGGCTGCAAAAGTACTAGATAGAAATGGAATAATTTTTAAAGAACAACAACAATTTTAACCTTTTTTATTTGTATTGATGCTCAAGCCTTTCCATAAATGTAGTACAATTTTTAATAAAAATGTCTTAAGCATTTGAGGTAAGGGCTATAGGATGATCTTCAATCTTATCAACTTTGTCAGACTTCCTAGCTACTATAGGTTTAATTTCTAACTAAATTAATATTTTAATGATTTTTTTATTAAGCATATCTCCTAAAAGACTTAGCTTTATCAAGTTACTCTTGAAATGATAATGAAAATTTCCTAGAAGAACAAAGCGAAACAAATTTTGTTGGTTCAATAATAACCACATCTCTTTTTGGACTATTTTTAATAAGTGTTGAGACTACAACTATATTTTCACTCTTCTATAGGTCTTGTAATGTAGAACTATAAATCTTGTGAATGAATAATAATTTCAGATGTAAAGCTATTGGTCTTGTGATGTAACCTAGAAAGGAAGTGATGACTTGATTTTCTTAAACTAGTAGCTCATGTTTTAGTTTCATAATTTATCACTTTATAATATGAAATGATTTATTTAAACTAGTAGCTCATGTTTTAGTGTCATAATTTCTTACTTTATAATAAATTCAACTAAAGTATTAGTAGCCTTTTGATGGAGAGTCATAAGATCATGTATATTGAACTACTTATGCATGCCAATAAATCTTTTTAAAAATAACTCTAGTAATTATTTAAATTTTTTAAAAAGTTCAATTACATGGCTTTGCATGCCAATCAATGCAAATTCTGATAAAGATGTTACAAATAATCAAATAAGAAAAGCATTATTATTACTAATATTGTAATAGAGAGCTCTATATTAAGCAATTTTTTAGCATGGCTTACTAATACCATCAAGTTGGATAAAATTTGATTGGAACATATTCCTTAAGATATGGGACTAATTTATATTTCTCAAGATATGGTCTTACTTTCTTCAATAATGATTCATCTTGTTTGGTATTTATTATAGGTTTAACTTATATCTCAATCATGGATCTGATGATAGAATCAAATAGTTACGTATTGCTATGTACTATAAATGATGAAACAAAGGTGTTGATACTAAATCTACAACTAATTTGATTACCAAATGTGTAGGTTGAATAGAAACAACCTATGGTATCGAATGAGTATCGATTTGTAACATCTCAAATGATCATAAAATAGAAAGAGGCTGACAACTTATTTTCCATAAAAATTTAAAGTTTCATTAAACCATATTTGATGGTTAAATGTTGTCTTTAACATAAAGAAATCCCAAGCTATAACAAAGAACAAGTTGCTTTTAGCAACATTGTTTGAAGAGAAAAAGATATGGGTAACTATTTAATTCTCCCTACTTGGCTAAGTAGTATGTTGCTCTATTGCCTTATCTAAAGATATGGGTGAGTTTTATATTTAGTTGTAAGCTGATTCTCCATATTTCCTTAATGATGTAATTTAGAATCCATGGGAGTGACTTCTTTTTGTGAAAAATTATTATCAAGCTATGGGAGTCAGTTTCAAACCTGACAAGATTATTGTGGAAAGCTTTGGAGATCTATAATTTAATGATAGGACATCAACTTTAGCATAGACTGAGTTCACTACCTTGCATAATTTGTAAAACACACAAATGATCTTTCCCTTCCAATCCTTTACAAATTCTACAGATACAAAAGATTGTTTATAGTATTCTTAAAGGAGCCATCAAAGTTAAATTTTAACCATGGAACTTGGGTTTTAATCTAGTATAATAATATGCATTTACTTTTTTTACATTTTCCTTTCAATTCTCAAAGTCTACAATTAAGTTTCACACTTTAGATAAGAAATTTTTAAAATATTTTAAAGTTGTGCTTTGTGCAAGTAGGTGCATGGTTGTTGGGCAAAGTGTCTTGGATATTTTTTATGTTGTGTTTGGAGTCATTTTAGTTGGGCCAAGTAAACCAGAACACCAAGATAAGAATTAAAATTTTTATGTGGTTATATAAATTGTTCTCTTTTATATTTTTCCAAGCTAGTAGTAGTTGTGTAGGATAAGTTAATATTTCCTTTTGTATTTGGATGCATAAGAGATGGCTATAATAGTGTCCATTTATCTTATTTATTATTGAAAATTTTGATTAAGAATATTATTTTTATCATCATGCTCAAGGGTGATACACCTTGTTCTTTAACATAACTTGATGGTTTTCCCTGTTCTTTATTCTAAATATTACCTTAAAATTTATATTTAAAAGACTTGCCTCTCTAGCTTGGTTGTCTTCTTAACTTTCCAATCTCTATGACATGGCCAATAAAAGCTTTTTAGAATTGTCTATAATGGTATCATTATAAAGATAATACCATTCTTTAAGATTATCTTCAAGGTTAATAGATTAATGTAAAATAAGAGATACCTTATCCTTAAAACTTGCATATTACATTAATATTGAAAATTAAAATGTACAACTATGTATATAATTTTTTCTAACATCTTTAATAAATGGAAAACAACAACCGGAAGGATCATTATCTATGTCTGTCCATTAAAATTACAAGTTAAGGACATTTTTGCATGGTCTGCCTAGTTACAGTCTATATAGGCAAAAGTGTAAGAGTGCATATTGAAATATTACAAAAAAGCAAGATCCATACCTTCCAAGGGTTGGTTATACCAAGTCTTCTCCTTTAAGGTTTTCTAAAGAAATTTGATCACATTAACATTATCTCATATAATGATGACACATTTTAGCTTAAAGGTCGATGGAAAATGATGCTTTTAATAGAAAGGATTACCTCTAGCTCCACCTTTACACTATATCAATGTTCTAACTATTATCTAGCCATAATAATTAAGTTTCCCTACTCATCATAAACAACCACCTCAAGGCTGACTCTATGAAAAGAAAGAAAGGCCACATCAATATGAACTCTAATCCATATAAAAGGGTAAAGAGAGTGAAAACCAAGAGTAAGAATAAAGGCCCCAAGGCCCCATCTAGTAGATTAGTCTCTTAGTGCTTTGTAATGGTTAAGAATGTGTTTGTGTGAAGGACCTAAAAATTATATCTACTATGGTTATGAAACACCTATGTGAATGATCGTGCTTTTATCATTATGAACCCTCCATCTTTGGTAGACTATTTAGTAATAGAAATGAGCTATGGATCCTAGCTTTAGAGAAGCAAAGAGTGGCCTCCTCCCAATTTCCAAATAATTAGACATTAAGCCTCCAATTCATGAGGAAGTGAATAAATTTGTGAGGAGAATATATTTCACTATAATAAGAGACTTGTATTTAGTCTTAGCATAGCTCCATAAGGGCTCTCTAAGGCATCTCCAATTGAACAAAGATTGGTAGGAATAGCATTAGTTCCCTTATGCCACAAGTCAAATGGATGTAATTGTAACTTCTTTATCCACATGAAGTGGTTGGTGGATTTATGTTATTGGTTATTTATAGGAAAGGCTAATGATTTGTATTTTAGATAAGAATTAAGAGAGCTTAACTTGAACACCATTCATTTATGGCTAGCAGGGAATTTCCAAAATTATCAAAATATATTTTTCCCCAAAATAGTGTTGCAATAATTCATGGTTCATGATCTTATCCTCAAATAAATCTACAACTTGTAGATTGTCTATTCTATTCATGTTAAAAAATGTAGGCAATATGGACAATGACAAGTCCTAAATCAAATTATAAGGACCTATATATTCACACCATTCATAATCTTCTATAAATTGATTTGACACAGACATTTAAGTTATTCCACCAGAATTGACCACATGGTTAAATTACCCCTCCTAACACAGCTACTATAAAGATTGTTATAAATTTTGTTTTGAGATAGATTTTGGAAGAGATACCACTTTCTATGAGGAATATTTAAGTGACTCTAGCATGGAATGCTAATCTTTATAATGAAGGTGTAGAACCCAAGCCCTTAAAGTTGAGTGGGCTGGAATACTTTTCTTCAATCCAAATAATGCAATCCTAATTATTGAAGCTTTTGTTGAATCTTAATAATTGATGAGAAAAGATAAGCACTAGATCGATCATGTCTTTCTTATTTGGGTTACCTGAGTAAGTCTAATTTCAAGCTGTTTAGATATCCATGCCTTGCTATGCATTTTTATCATTCATGTAGAATCAGTCACATTGCTAGTAGCTTTGAAGATTTCTTTAGCTAGTACAACCACCATATTCTGGTTAGAGAAAAATTCAACAACTACTTCCAAGCTAGCTAATGTTGAATCTTACATTCCATGGTATCTAATCACTATCTTCATGAAAATTAAGATGTATGTAGGAGGCAATGATATTAAGATCAACCATATACGTAGAGGAGGAAACTAGCTTGCTAATTACCAAGCTAAATTGTTCACGTCTTTAGAGAAGACAATAATTTCATCAAAGCCAGATAACAATCTATGCAATCTTATATAAGGAGATAGCTTAGATATACCTTATATTGTGACTTTCACCTCTCTTCCATTTGTTTTGTACTTCATTTTAAAGTTTAATAAAGTAGCCTTTATAAAAAAAAATGTATCCCATTTGGGTTCCATCATCAACTCAATAAGGATTTGAGAGGAAGAAGTATTTTTTTCTTTTTAGCATAGAAGATATGAAAGATATTGATTAATTGCTTAGATAACATAGAAAATATAACAAATGTTTTTTTTTTTCATTTCTTGTTTGTAGTATTAAATCCAAGAATACCATTAGAAGGCATAGAACTAACAAGTAGATAATTAAGAAAAATATTAATATTAAAAGACAACCTTCTAGTATCATTTGATATTTCAATGCTTTTTGCTATGATGGTCATTCAAAAAAAGAAAATAAGAATTATGTTCATGGAATTGACAATAGAAGAAGTATTATATGTGATCAACTATTGTCTAGCAATAGTCCCTTTGTAGGCCATTTAATATTCCTTTGTAGGCTGATATTCCTTTGCAGTTCATGTATAATTTTATGAATTCTTTTCATTAAATCATGAGAAGTTTCTTGAGTAATATGAATAATAAAGTGAATGGAATAATTGATATCTAAAGATTTTCAAATATCAATAGCCATTTTAGTATGAATGACCAATTTGTTGGTTGAGGTAGGGATACTATGAATCACAGGAGTAGCTTTAAATTATTGTTGCTATTAATAAAGGCATTTATTCCTATTATGTTTAGCTCTTCTAATCAATTAAGGAGCAAATGGAACTCTAAATCATTCCAAAATTAGTCATATTAGAATGTAAGTAAAATAAGTATAAAAAGTACCTATAAGATACTAAATAGAGTCTTTAAAGAAACTCTTAGAGTATCAACCCTTTTTTATTTTATTAAATTGATTATATTATTTATGCCAACCTTAAATTAAAATGCTAATTGAGGTAATGTAATTTTCTTGCCATGATGGAGGATTTGGTGGTGAAGTTTCAATCTATCATTTGCAAAAAGAATAATCATAAATTAATTATTAATTAATTTTAAAACAAACAAAAGGTATGTTTTTAATAAAATGATTAGTAAATGAGATAATAGTTTTCTTATAGGTGATTAAAAAATCAGAAGTATCTAAAATAGCCTTTAATGGGGAAATGTTTAATTACTTTAAAATTAGTAACTAGAAATTTTAGAACCAAGTCCAAACTCAATGGAAGTCCAACCTCATATTATTTATGCCTTAGGGACTTAGGAAGACTTGCCTACCCTATGGCTCAAACCTAATCCATGCTTCCTTCCTCAAACCAAACCTTAAATCCAATTCAAATCCAAATTATAAATTAATTTCAAATCCAATGATTGAAACCCATCATCAAATTCAAATTCCAAAACCCTTCATAAGCCCTTTTATTTTATCTTATGGACTTAAACCTTAACCAAATTAAAATCAAACCCAATTCAATTGATTTTCTTAAATATCAATTCATTATCAAATAAAATTCCAACCCAAATTCTAAGTCAAATGACTGGAACCCAAAATCAAATTCAAATTCCAATATTACTTCTTAAGCCATATGAACGACCTTCATATGCTTTGCCAAAACCCCCTTTAAACCATTGATTTCTTTATAAATCAATCATTACTTCATTTATATTCACAAATATAAATGAAATCAAAATTCAAATGAGCCAAATCAAATCAAACTAAATCAAACCAAATCAAGACCTTTCTTAAGTCATCTGGACTTACCTCCATAAACTTAATCAAATCTCAACTAAATTGACCCAAACTCAATTGATTTCTTTGTAAATCAATTATTCCTTTATTTATATTCACAAATATAAATGAAATCAATCCTCCAATGACCAAAAATAAGTAAAACTAAATCAATTCCCTACTTCAACCTTTTTGACCTACATCCTTAAACTTGGTCAAATTTGCTTCCAAATCACTCCAAAAGTGATTTTCTCATGAATCATTTATACCATCCTTTATATTCACAAATATAAAATAAATATAAATCCAAATAGCCAAAACTAAACCCAAATCAAATCAAATTTCCAATTTTAGCCTTTTAATCTAATTTCTTGAAGTTGGTCGAATCCTATCCAAATCAATTCAAAACGCATGGATTTCTTCATGAATCAATCATTCCTTCAATCACTCACCAAAATCTAAACATAAAATACAATTATCAAACTAAACTCGAGTCAACCCAAGTGAAGCCCAAGTTAGCCTTTTTTACTTGAAAACTTCAAATGAGCCAAAATCCATTACACTCCAAATTGACTGTAGTTAGATTTATATTTCAATCCTAGCCTTATATATATGAGTTCAACTAAACTTGAATCAAGCTAAAACCAAACCAATTGACCCATTTAGGTCTACTTGACCCAAAGTGACCTAAAGGACCTTATTGAGCGAAAGTCTAATCCCACCCAAATTGCCATCCAAACCTCATATCATGATCAACAATCATCCTTGGGTGATCAACTACCTTGAATTGGGTCAAACCAAGTCAATTTAGACCTTTGACCAAGTCAACCTTTAGCCCAAATGAAACCTAAACTATCCAAAACTCACTATATACCAAATTGATTGAAACCATTGATTCTAACTCATTGATAATCAATGATCATGACCAAAATCTTAATTGAGCCAAACTAAGTCCAATTGACCATTTGACCTAAGTTGGCCCAAATTAGCCTAAAAAGTTAAAATGGGTCAAATCATGATTTAACCAAAATTGATTGCAACTAATGTATCAAGTTCATTCCAAATCATGATTTAACCAAAATTGATTGCAACTTGACCAAATCATTCAAACTTTTCCTGAGCTCAAAATCCACTCCAAGCACAAGTTTGATCAAGACTGAATGCTCAAAGGGAGGATCTTGGTCTCTAGAGCAATGCACCTCAAATCAAAGCTTGTGCAGCTCAATAGGGCTTTGTTTCCACCAAATGAAGCTTCCTCAATCATTGGAACCACCGATCACAAGCTTCAATGAGGTTTGCCATTAATCAATCCTTGTATGAAAATGTTTTGGTCCTTTACAAAGAAAACTTGCATTTGAGCCCATCCTAGTTGTTGAATCCTTGTGGATCCTTCACACAAAGGTGTGGGTTGAGTTTGGAGTGGATCCAAGCTCGGGTGAACTTAGATCGAGTGATCCATGGCAGACGGGTTTTGCTACTCGTAGGAGGATGGATCATGGGCCATCCGTTTCACATAATTAGAATGGATGATCATGATTAACTAATGCTTAGATCCCATCTATTTTCTCCTTAATCGTGGGATTTAATCATGGACAAATGATCTAAGATCAGACGGTCCACAGGAAATCATGTCTATCGCATGCTGACTCAATCATGTGATGTGATAACTTAAATAACATATCCCATCATGCCATATGGAAAGTGTGATGCATTAGTAGCCACATGGCACCGACAAGATTAAGGTTTAATTAGTGCTATTTACTTAATTTTTAATGCTAAAACTTCCAAAATTCATAACTAATTGTAGAAAAATCCAAAAATTATATAAATGAGAGATTATTTAAAGGTATTCAGAGGGGAATCTATTAAAAATGTCATCAAGTGATTTTTGAAAAGTGATTTTAGCTTAATTGGAGTTTAATTAAAAAGGTTATTAGCCTAAGAATGTCATCAGTAGTCACGTGGCACCGACAGGATTAAGGTTTAATTAGGGCTATTTAATTAATTTTTAATGCGAAACTTCCAAAATTCATAACTAATTGTAGAAAAATCCAAAAATTATATAAATGAGGGCTTATTTAAAGGTATTCAGAGGGGAATCTATTAAAAATGTCATCAAGTGATTTTTGAAAAGTGATTTTAGCATAATTGGAGTTTAGTTAAAAAGGTTATTAGCCTAATTAGTACTTTAATTAAGCATCTAACTAACTCTAAAATTTTAGAGCATATTTAGGGGGATGACCTCTGCCTCCCCTATTTTTCTTGGAATTCATTGGATGCTTAATGAGGGAAATTGATTAATTGAACCTTAATTACTCTCTTAATTCAATTCATGATTAATTAAGCAAATGAACAGTAAATTAATCCACTAATTAAGCTTATTGCCATCTGTCAACAGTGAAAGTCTTAGGAAAATGGTTTAGGTTTACTTCTTATGACCATTTCATTAAGACTCCTCACTTGTTTCAAATTAATTAAGGTTTAAATAATTAATTAGCCACTTAATTAATCAATTAAAAGAAAAGGGAGTCTAATTATTTTAGAGCCTAATTAATTTTTGAAATGAGTTAAGGATTAGGATTGAGGCCTCTTCCTTGATCTCTTTTCCTAGGTTAACTTCATTATCCTAATTAAAATATAATCAAAGCATTTAATTAACTAATTAAGGGATTAATTAAATTAATTTAAAATCCAATTTATTCATAACTTTGATTAATTAACCTTGGATAGTTCTTTAGATGTTTAATAGTCTAAAGAAATTTAATGAAATTATGATTTGCTTACATGTATGAGAAAATCATACAAGTAATTAAACAAATCCCTTAAGCTTAATTAACTATTAATTATGAGAAAATTGCATTAGACCCCTTTAATTTCTTAGGAGCATTGCTAATTTAATTTTCTATATGGTTGCATCTCATGTTGGCTCATCATTTTAGTTAACTAACTTAAGGAGATGTAGGTAAGGGTTTAATTAATTGATTTCATCTATACCTCAACGTAATTAAGTCATAAAATTAATTTAATTGCTTTTTATTAAATGAAATTAACTCACACATATGGGGAAGGGGATTAGGATTAGCAAACTTCCTTCACATCTCTTAAATGAAGTCAAACATGAAATCAAAAATGGTTGTAAGAAACTTTGGTTTATTTTAAATAAGCTTATTTAATGTTATTATCCTTAGGAATTAGTTGGATTGAATTAAATTACATGCTTGTGTTGCTTTATTTCTTCCCAATCATGTTAAAATGATATATGCCACTTGTAGTCATGCATTCATTTTTTTTCAAAAATTAATATAATAAAATGATTTCCTTTATGTCAAATTTGCATGTGTTGGCTTAATTAGAAATATGTGTGGCTATTATCACTATTAATTCTATAAATATATTTTTAAAAGCATATTATTGAATAATAATATATATTGTGACTTTAGTTACATATACGTAGAAGGTGCATGTGAATATAAGCTTAGTGTATGAAGTGAAGTCTCTTTCTTACATTCATATGTTGATTTGCATAAGTTTGAATGTTAATGGGTATATTAGTCTAGACATTTCGGGGACGCACGACTTTAAGTAGCCCCAAGGGGGTTCACACCTTACTCCTCTAGTGTAGAACAATGATAACATACCCGTTTGATTTCATTCTTATTCGTCTTGACATTAGAATTGAGATAGAGCTTTAAGTCATTTACACAAATAAATTAAATAAATCAAATTCTACTTTTGCATGGGTTTAATTATTTCTTATAGTTATTTATACATCCATATGTATTTAAGAATAGTGGGTATATTAGTCTGGACATTTCGGGGATGCACGGCTTTAAGTAGCCCTAAGGAGGTTCCTACCTCACTCCCCTAGTGTAGAACAATGACAACATACTTCCTTAAAACTTTCATACATTTGAATATGTATTTAGCTAATGAATGAAAACACTAATTTTCTATTAAAAAGACATGCATTCATATTTTGTTCAAGTGGTTGGATTGATTAGTCATATGATTTATAGTTCTTTTCTTATGCTTTTGTATAAGAATTTAGATAGAGCATTAAATTAATATGGAAAAATAATTCAACTAAATGAAACATCAATTCCAAGTATATTTACTTACATTCATCTTTTTAGTGTGCTAAGATACAAATTGCATGTGTAGTTATGTTTAGGACATAATCATATGCATGCTATATATGATGGAAAGAAATGAACAAACATTTATCATGTGATAGTAGCTCAGTCTAATTAAGCTTAAGATGCCTTCTTATTGAATGAGATTATTTAAAGTGAACTTAAACTTAGGACTAATAAAAATATGTAATAAGTCATTCATTAAAGGGAGTTCATTTTATTAATTTACTTTAGATGTGCCTTAAGGTAGGGATAAAAGAGATTGATCCTCTCTTTCCTTCTATTTAAAACACTTAATTATTTAGTGTACGTCAAATAAAATAAAAGAAAATACTAAGCAAAAATTTACAAATTAATTAAACCATTTAAAGTGAAACCACCCTTTATAATTAAATGTCCGTCCTACTTTGAGAATGATAACTTTAAAGCCTAGTTAGAACATACCACACAAGCCTTAATACACACACATTAGATTAAGTCATCATTTCTAGCTTTATGTTTGGGTGGTGCATAGTTTGATGTATGTTTATTTTGTGATGTATTATTGTAGACTGGATGTTAGAGTGTATGCTTCGTAGACTAGATGTTAGGCCATTATTAGCCTAATCATATTTTCTATAGAAGATTATAAATAAATATAAATGCTATCTTTTATAGGTTTCTTAACCCCTAAGCATAATCTAAATTAGGATAGGTTGACTTGGTTATACATATGTAGGGTGTTAAATCCAAATTATACATATAACTGCTTGGGTTGTATGGTGTGTTTAGCTAACACTTATTTTGCTAGTGTAGTTAGATTTACTTCTTATTTTTGATGTAATTTTACATTAGGAATTTGGATCAGTGTTATGGGGGAATTAGGATGAGCAGAGACTAGAAGGCTTTGTCCTGGGAGGCCCCCGTGATGCCTTTGAAATAAGAAAATCCAAAGAAGGGATGGAGGAGACATAAAGAAAGAAGATATTAAGACCCCCCATAGCATTTATTCATTTATAATTATAATTATAATTTCATATCCCGGGTTGTATAAGGGTAGAGCTCGGCTACCCGTTTCTCTTTTTTGGGTTGTACGATGGTATCCGACTGCATCAGCCTATTATTCTTTTACATTGGTTTATAAATTATTTGATACTTTGTTTACAATTGTGTAATAGAAATGACATGTATTTTCCTAGTTTCTTCATGTATGATGATTTAATGTGTGGCCTGGATCTGATTAGGCTCTTAGGAAAAATTAATTTTTCTATCCCAACTATAACTCATAACTAATTTTCTACACAACACATAACCTTATTTAAAGTCTAGGCATTAAATCAAATAATTAAAAGATTTAGTAACCCCTTAACTGAATGTTGTATGTTTAATATCATGCATAAGATCTTATTTTATTCTTGCTAAGAGAGGGTTTACATCCTTGCACGATAGGGGAAGACTTGACCTTTGAGGGTCTCCCTTATGGTGGAAAACACCTCTTTCTATCTGATTTAGCCAATAACCCTATTTCATCATGCATTTAGACATATAAAATCCTATATCCTTTATCAAAATGAAGAGTCCAAAATTTGATAAAATTTGCATTAGACTAAGTCATTATGCATACCACTCATGCTATAGTCTCTTAGGGAGTGGGTTTAAGGACTTTAGTTTTTTCTAAATAATAACAACCTAACCATCTTGCAAAACATATGACTTGACCACATGCTTTTAAAACATAGTAGGAGTTAATTGGATGCCACTCTAGGCGGTTATAAGTCTAGCAGTTAGGTGGTTCACCATTTTCTTCTAGAGGTAAGTAACATACCCATTTTTCACCTTAGATTTAAGACATGTTTTGGCCTTTGCTAAACCTTCTTATATTTAGTATCTGAGATTGCTATTTTCCCTCAGGCTATAAGCATAAATCCTCACCTTTTAGGCATTTTCCACAATCTTGTGTTGTGTGGATTATAAGTCCTAGCTCTCTAATAAAATTTCAACTCAAATATATAATTCTCTCCAATCTCGAATATATAAAGCCCAACCATAGGATACTTTGGGATGGTCACTAGGCTTCTTAGTATCAAGAGCATCCCCTACTCATCTTATTTTGGCTACTTTAATAAGTCTCTCCTTTTGATCTATCCCACTTGATTTTCCAAATATAGCCAATTTATTGATAGTCCTATCTTTCAAATCTTTGGAGATAACAATTGCATATTTTAATCGAGAGTGTTCCTAAGGAAGTCACCTTTCTTAGGATGTAATTAACAATGGGGGCAAGCCCCCATAGGGAACTTTAGAACCCGATTTAAATAAACCCTACTTTATTCATCTATGCAAAGTAGGGAAAAATCTCTAGCATATTTGAAGACCCATCATGCCTTAGGAGTCCTTATTAGGTGATTAGGTCCATTATAGGGTAGTGATTTCTATCTCTCGAGATAGTGCACTATTCCTTAATGTCATACCTGTCAACTTAATAAGTACAAACTTAGATCTGCGTGGTGTCCCCCATATACATATTTAAAAATAAAGACCACAAACCTCAAAATTTAATAATGAGTATAAATTACTCATAATGGTAAATGGTTTAAAGGAAGAACTTCATTAAAGGTTGAAAATAGCCTTGAGCAAGGCTTCATGGAAGTTTCATCAAAAGATATTAAGTGCAAGGCCATTTAACATAGGAATGTAGTCGATCAAGCCTAGTCAAGAAATGCTTTATCATTAATCATAAATTATATCTTTTCGCATTTGGTTCATTTCCTTAAACTAATAAAAGAAAACAAAGGATTCATAAATAGTTAGATTCTATAAAAGGATGGAGAAAGATAAGGATTAGAATCTTTTTGTATATAAGGAAAGAAATTGAGATTACTTAGTTACATAAACAAGGAGTATTAAACATTTGAATTATAATCCTATTTATGTTAGACACCCAATTCTTAGCATACTGAAATAATATTAGAATAAATAAATTTTTTTCTTAATACTATGGCTCTATCTTAGAGAATATGATATGTGATACAAGTTTTTTGTCCTTATGTGATAATGACTTATAATTATGCATGATATATCAGCCATGTTATGAAACTGCACTAGCACTTCAAGATTTAGATCAAATAACTATTTATTTAATAACATACTTAGACATCATATGTGGAATTAAATTAGTCTTAAGACTATGGCACTATCCTAAAGAAAATGATATATAATGCAAGTTATTAGTCTTTAAATAAGGAAGAGCTCTATTTGTGCATATTGACATCATCATGTTATGAAAGTGCACCAACACTTCAAGGTTTTCATTAGTGCTAAGCTCCATCATATTTCACCTCGAAGATGTATAAAGGAGTAAAATAAAGTTAAATATTTAAATTTTTTTGCATATATAGACTATTAATTTTAATTTGAAAGTCTTTCTATTGGATTTTAAGGTTATTTATTATTTAATTATAATTGATAGTAACAGTTTTTATCTTATATGTCTGACATAAGATTATTTATATTTTAGACAATCAGAAATAAAAAATAAAGGTAGAAAATGAACAAGAAAAATAATTAAACATTGTATTATGATGGCTGAAAAATAATAAGTAATATGACAACGTAATTGCACAATGTACCAATACAAACAAATAATAAAAAGTTGTAACTTAGTTCTACTTAAACAAACTCAAATGGTTGGTTTCTTTTTTCTTTTATTCTTATCAGCTAATTCAAGTTGTATACATGCTCACTAAGAATTAAGACTTATATTAGATTGAAAATTCCCTAGTTATACTTTATTGTGCACAAAACTTTATTTTAAAAAAAAATCTATCTAGATGTAATATATCAATAATGTAGTGCAATACATCATAAGAATTTAACTATCAATTTTGAATCATAGTCTCATTCAAAGCAACCTTATTGTAAGTATCAAAAGATTAATAAATCAAGAAAAAATATAGATTTAGCAATATCCTCTTTGTGCTAAGTGGCTATGGCTTGTAGACTACTATAATATCTATAATAACAATATGTCTATTAAAATAAATTTATATGATTATGATGACCTGCCAAAAAAAGTTACTTGTAAAATTATTATTATCTTAAGACTTATCACCTTATTATTAAAATTTAAAAAGACATATAAAGTAGTCTTATAAAAATAATGATCTTTTTTAAGGTCTAGGTTAATTAATGTGAAAAGCTTGAGTTTAATTATACTCATTAAATAATTATAAGTGATCTAATAATGATTAAAGATTCTTAATTCTAATTGGAACATCATCTAACAATGTTAATCAATTGAACATAATCATAAGTCAAGTCATTGTACTAGTAGGACATGTTCTAACATAAAGTGATAATATCTCTTTATATACTTGTAGATGCATCAATATGATGAGGATCATTGAGACCATTAAGTGAGGTATAGGATTCACGTGTCAAAAATAAGGCATGAACACTTGATGATAAAATATTTTAAATATATAAAAAAATATCCTAAATATTTTGAGTGAAATGTAGAGCATAATATAGAAACCATTTATGTAAAAAGTAAATTAATGAATCTTAATACAATTGTGTACTTGGAACCAAAGTTGTTTAATCATAGGGTGTGATTATACTATAAAAATAACTTTATCAAGGTGGCATAACTCATTTGAGTAAAAATTTGACCAAAGATAGCCACACACAAATTGAACTTAATCTAAAAACATCCAATTTCATAATTTGTTTTAATATAATCATAGAAATATAACTATATTATGAGTAGACTAAGTCATATAAGCATGACTATCCTTTGATATTTTCTCAGTCAAGTAAGCATGGTTTAAAAGATACATGAATTGCTATTTTAGAGAAAAATACCTACAAAATCTAGTATACTAAACCAAAAAATGATTAAGTATTAGGAAGCTTGGTAAAGAGTACAATAACAAGTTGTAGAATTAACTTAATGAAATAGAGAATATGGAAAATATTGGTGATGCAAAATACTAAAAAGATAATTCAAAAGATCATTATGAGACTAAGATGTTATATGGGGAACATAGAGTATTAAATATGTTTCCTCACCCATCTTGTTTCATGATCAAGAAACCAACTAATGTGCATAAATATCAATATGCATCTACTTAATTGATTTAATTAATCTTATGCTAGATCAAGTTGAAATTTAATTAATTAGATTAGGTACTATGCATGATAGTGAAATAATAATATGCTCTTATTCTAATGTACAGGTGATTGTAGCTAGTGTATAAGTAAGCTAGTGAAATATAAATTTTTTTAATAAGATTTTTGTTGTATATAAATTTAATCCAAAGTAAATGAAATTTTAACTTACGATTCAAAGTGATGATTGAACATAAAGTTTAAATGATAGGATGTAGTTAAAGCCAAAATTATCATTTACTTAATGTTCATATAACCTATAGTTTTTTAAATAACAATATTAGTGTTCTCAAATTAAAGTATTTAATAGAATAAAAAATTACTACTGATTATTAAATGAAAACATTTTAATGCATGGAATCAAGGGTTGATCTTTTTTTAGAATTTTGAAAAACATTTGAAAATTTCACTAAATAAAAATTAAAATTAAAATAATTGATATTTTGTTTATTAAAAATAAAAATATTTAAATAAATCATAATAAATTAGATTAAGCTATAAGTATGAAACCATCTCTTTAAAATTTTTCTAGTGAATAAATTATAATTTTGAATTATTACAATATTTCTACATAAAGTTTATCAATATTGTGTAATAACCCAATTAGTCTTTGAATTCAAAGATGTGTATCCTAGTATGAACTCCTCTAAATTTAATAAGAATTTCTATAATGATTCAAATGTGTTTAAAAAAAATTTACATTTTAAATGATTATGAACTTTAAATGATTTCTAAAAATTGTTAGAACATGCAATGTGACAAAGGTATTATAGAAACCATACTTGTGCTTTCACAAATTTTAGATTAAAATTTTGATTAAATTTTTTTAAATATTAAAAGTACTCATTTAAAAAACTAGAACATACATGATAGACTTAAATTTTTTGTTAGAATTTTAAAATAGCCTAACTTTTTCAATAATTTTTATATTTTAAACCATTCAAATAGATATTAATTCATTCTTTCAAAAAAAATATTTATAATAAAGAAAAAATAATTTTATATTCCTCTCCTCTTAAAATACTTAAATTAAAATTTTATTTAAATTAGTTTAATAGTGAGATAACAATAAATATTGAAATAAAACGTAAAATTAGTGGGGTTTATGTGTTTGAGGGCTGGTGAGGCCTGTTAATCAAGATAGTATTCTAGTTTTATAACCTCACTTAAGAACTCTTAAAATGCCAAAGGAACTAACACAAAAATTTTATGAGGTAATTGCATCTTTCTTTGATTTTATCCAAAGTGCACCAACTACAGTGATTTCAAAAAAGTTTTAGGAGGTCAAGGGTTACACACCCATTAATGCCACTTCAGTAGCCATGGACTTTAATGTTAGGAATACCAAAATAAAGGAAAGGGACAAGTTAACATAAGATAGTGTTTCTAACACAAATCATATTGTTTTCCCTTAAAGAATGAATGGACTCAACAAGAACTTATAGGAAACAAAAAACCAACATAGGAACATTAATCAGTGAGAAGAAAAATTTATACAAGTAAATCACTCACTCACAAAGAACCACTCTAAATAGGCATAACATGAGGAGATACCATCTTGGTCAGGTAGCCAGTACCTAATGACCCACCTCATATATGAATACTTACCTACTTCGAGCAACTATGTAAGTAGATACATATCCGACAACTCATCCCACCAACACAATCAACCATAGTTAGGAACTCATCACTCTTCTTCAAGGGAAAGTCCTTACTTGATAACTATCTTAGATAATGTGTACTTTCTTTATGTAGCCACACCTCTACCTTATAAACATGGGGACTTTTGAGGAAGGGGGACTTTTTTGCTCTTTCTAATTATGAACACTTCTAAATTTTTATGGGTTTCTATATTATTTCCTAGAGAGAGAGAGAGAGAGAGTAGGAAAGATCTTTGTACTTTGATCTCCTAAAATAGTAAAATTTCTAATATTTCTTATACTTTTCTACTTTATTTTTCATTCACTTTACTTTCCAAGCTCTAAGGCCATGTTTGGAATTAATTTTTGTTTTATGTTTTATGTTTTAATTTTTAATAAATAGAAAAAAAATGTTTGTTTATTTATTTTATTATTTTTATTTTTCTATTTTTAAACAAATTTGATTTTTGTTTTCAAAAATACTAAAAACATGTAAAATCTATTTTTTTATTTTTGAAACATTCCGTCATACTTTTCAGATTTTAAGAATTTAGATTTTATTTTTTTATTTTTCTAAATAAAATTATATAATATTATTAATTTTTGATTAATTTAATCTAACAAGATTTATCTTGAATGTAGGATAATAATAGATTAATTTTAATATAACAAGTGTGTTTATATATATAATATAAAATTGAATTTATATATTAATTTTTGATTGATTCTTATTAAATTTAACTTGATTATATAATAATAATAATAATAATAATAATAATAATAATAATTATTATTATTATTATTATTATTATTATTATTATTATAATTTAACTTACTTCATCAATAATTATTATTTAAAATATATTTGTATCTTTTCATAAATTTTATCTTGCTCATAGAATTTAAATATGCACGTAGGTATTTTACATTTCATGTTTATGGATCAACTCCTACAAATAAGTGATTTTTTTTTGTATTTTCAATGTTTCAAATATATAAGTATAGTTTTCTTGTAAGTAGACATTTTTTAAGTATCATCGATGATGATCAAAATAATATTGCTCAAATCGGGTGATGATACATTTATAGCTTATTAATTTTATTCTGTGTAATTGAATCAACTATGAAAATTCTTATTTGATAGATTTTTACATTTTGAATTTTCTAATTGATTCTTTTTATGAATGAGTATTATTCAGGTTATTTTATGTAGGTCAACATCCATCATCGTTATTTGTGTCCACAAATATTTTTTTTACTTTATGTTAAAATAAAAAAAAATATCAAACATATTTTTATTTTATTTTAAAATTTAAGGCTTGTTGTTGTTGTTGTTGTTGTTTAAAATTTTATAAAAATAAAAAACATAAAGTGGTTCCAAGCAGCCTCTCAGAGAAATAATTAATTTCATTATTTTATTTTTTCCATTAAAAATTTAAAAAAATAACAACTAAACATATTTTTTATTTTTTATTTTTAAAACAAAAAATTCAGAAAAATATCAAATATGATTTTGTTTTCACATAAAATAAAAATAAAATAAAAACATAAAAACTAAAAAAAAAAAAGAAAAGAAAGTGATCCCAAACAACCCCTTAGATATTCCTACTTCACTCTACAGATAGATTTGGATTCAACACATATATATCTTACATCTTACCCTTTTTCTCTCCTTCCTAAAATCATATAAAGGTATATAACATAAGCTATACTAACAAAACTAAGATTTAGATAAACTTCAAAATAATATGACTAAATTTTACTTAAAGAAAACTTAAAATAAGTTACAGAGTTATAAGCTACACCCCTTACAGACACACACTTAAACTTTGCATTGTACCAAATTCCATGAAGCCTAAAATAAGATAAAAAATAAATAAATAAACATCAAGAAAACAATAAAGGGAACAATGACTTTGGTATGGGGTGGAGCTTTTTTTTGTATTCTTTTCCTAAATTCAACTATTTTCACGTCATTTGATGCTCTCCTTATTATAATAAATTCTAAAATATAAAATTAAATGTCATAAATTAAAAAATATTAAACAACAAGGTTAACAATGTTGTGTCACCTTCCAATAAAAGCATAGTATAATGTCTTTAATAAACACAGCTCCTTCACATTCAAGATTTATTTTGAGTTTTAAATCATATGATTGAAACTACTCTTGATTTTCCTTTTCAAAGCATGGCTTTCACTTTTGACCACTAACTTTAGAGCACCTTTTTTTCACTTGATATATTTGAGTTGTCCCATAATTATATGCCATTTTAACTATAAATGGCCCATTTCATCTTGATTTCAATTTTCATGAAAACTGCTTATGCCTTGAATTATATAAGAAATATTTTCATCTAGAAGTAAATTCCATGTATATGATATGTTTGACATGATAAGCTTTCAATCTATCTTTATATATCTTAAAAAAATCTCATAAGATGCCACCCTAAATCCATCTATTTTATTTAATCAAAGAAGATTAATTTCTTCATAGACCTTTCAAGTAAAGATTGGCTTCCTAAACTCTTAGAATGCTTTATAAAAAAGTTCTACTAGCAAATGACAAGATTTTTATAAACAAAATAATATGGTGAAATGCTAAGTTGGTTTCATACGCTATCCATCATCTAGTTTTTAATTAATGATACTTTCTGCTGTTGCCTACTATTTTTTCTAAATACACTTCATACAATTGAAAGTATTTACTTGTCCACTTTTTTAGCGATGATATGCTATAAATATTTTATGTTTTTAGTAGAAGATTTAAATATCTATTGCAAAAAAAAAAGTCCTTTCATCACCTCTTATCACTTTAAGTTTTCTAAATCTTGTGAAGATGTTCTATAAAACTTAGACTATAACTTTAGCATCATTTGTAGGCAAGATTACTACTTTCACCAATTTAGATAGTTAATATACTACCACAATGTTGAAATTATTTAATGTTGATAGAAAAGGACCCAAGAAGTCAATTCCCCATATCTCAACTAGTTTCATAACCAAACTATTATTTAGTGGGATCTCATTTCTTTTATTTTTGTTCTTAAATCTTGGCATTTATCACACTTATATTAAACTCATAAAATTTATCAAATTATGTGGACCAATAGTATTTTGAATGTAGAAATTCTTCCACTACTATTTTTGATTCAAAGTGTCTACCATATTTAAAATAATCATAGATGGGCAGAATATTGAACTTCTTCTCCTATAGTATGCACCTTCATAATAATTTTTACTTGAATAGTACTCATAGAGTCATGGTTCATTCCATAGATTATGTCACTTCTAGAACAAATGTTTTGTTTTATTAAAATGATAGGCCATGAAGCATAAAAACCATAAATAAGATAGTTGACATAGTCAACAAACTATGGAGTTAGGATGTAGTTGCTTATCAGAGAATATTTGTAGGATTGACCATAGTTTAAGGCTATCTTTATCTATAGGCTCTAGTTATGGCAAGTTGTCAACTATTACATCTTTAACGACAATAATATCCCTAATCTCAATGTAAAATTCATGTCATAGGAGTACCAATTTAATCAACTGATGTTTCACAATATTCTTTTCAATTCGGCACTTGATGGTGCATGATCCATATAGATAATCACTTTGGCTTTGATTAAATATGATCTAAATTTATCATAAGAAATATTGTTGACTCCATGAGTCCCATAACTCATTTATTTAATTTTGATGATAACAAATATATGATGGGTAGTAACTATTAATTCATTTGAAGTGTTTTATAAAACTTACCAAACCCAACTTGATCAATTATCTAAGGAATATCAATTAACCTTGAACTTTGGGTTCATTCTAAGTTATATTAAGAATTACTTATAATGATAAATATATCTCACAAAATTAATAATAATTGCTAAAATATTTTAATTTCATTTATATTAATTTTTGAAATATTTTTTTCCAAATTAATTTTTGATAATTTGTTCACTTGCATTATTTAAATACTTATTGCATTATTTAAATACTTATTCATGGTATTATAAACTTAGTTTAGCTCATTTAATGATATACTAATTAATTTTCACATATCATTCATTTAATTTAAACATGTGATGTAGAATATTCTATTAAATAATTTAATTATTCTTTCACACTCATATCAATTTTTGCATTTAATTTTGATTAGCCATAATGCCATGATTGAATTTATGATTTAATCAATACTATTTTTTAATTTAATTTAATTAATTATTGCATTAATAATTTTCATTTTTGTGTATTTTTAAATTGGGTTTTTTTAATATTCAAATTTGAATTAAGCATTAAATTATTTCCAAAATTGTTTTCTCTAGATGTCCTCTTGATTCAAATCAATTTGATTTGATTTAACTAAATTCAAATTAGAATAAATTAAATTTAATGATTTATTCTGAAATTAGATTAAATTATGTTAAATTAACATAATTAAGTTGATTAAGCCATAATTTAATTTAGATTTTGATTCAAATTTATTTAATTTTTAATTCTATTAAATTTATTAAGTTTGAATTTGATTTCATTCACTAGTCCAATTGAGTTAGATTAGGCCCTAGAGGTCCACTTGGTTAAACTCAGATTTCATCCCAGGGTTTTGAGTTTAAATTTTAATTTTGGTTTCAAATTTAGTTTTGGTTTCAAATTTTGGTTTAGTTCAATTTATTATTTAATTTTGGTTTGGAGATATACATAGCCATTAAGTGTATTGTCATAAGTGTCTAATTAGAAAGTTCCTAATATAAGATTAAAGATCCTAATTACTAAGATTAGGATGATGTCTACTTCATCCAAATATGAGGTCAAACACTTACCATGTGGCAATAAAATTCCTAGCAGGAAGATAACAAATCATAGTTAGGGAAAAATTGATTCAATTTAGAGCTTGCTACTTGTAAGCAATCGATGACTCATATAAGGGAGAAGAAGCATTATAATTGCAAGTCTTGCACAATGGAGTAGAAATCAATGAAGAAATCTTGGAAATGTGAACCATTCAAGAAAAATGTTGAGTGTTACGTTAGCTTGACCATTAACAACAAACATAAGAAAGCCCATATTGACACATACATATTCACATAAAAATATTTGAGATGCTAGATATTGATATGAAAATTGTTTGCCAAAAGTTCAACATCAGAAAGGAAGCTTGGACAATTAAGCATAAGATGAAGAAAATGATGACATTGCTTGGTAAAATGATTTAGTCCCTCAAAAATGATGCTTGCCAAAATAGACAAAATATTTAAGGGCAACTTAATTTGAGGAATCTAATGCCCATAATGCATATTTAATGTAGTCATGGTCTAAAAGACCAATGAAAAATGTAGAATAAGCTTGGACTTCACAAATTTGAACCATGTTTATCTCAAAGATGGCTACAGACTTTCTAGGATAGATGCACTCATTGATTCGATAGTGGATTACCCAGTGATGAGCATCTCAGATGCCTTTTATTGGTACCATCAAATCCAAATGCATCCTACTAACTCGAAGAAGACAATCTTCATCAGTGGAGAAGGACTGTATTGTAATAGAGTGATGCCCTTTTGGCTGAAGAATGCAGAAGATACTTACTAAATAATGATGGATTGAGTGCTCAAAGAGCAAAAATGGAGAAATGTAGAGGTCTACATAGATGACTTACTAGTTAAAAACAAGTCACCCAAACAACATATCAATTATTTGAAGGTGATTTTTGTACTTTGAAGATGTACAGTATGTGATTAAGATCTTCAGAATAAATAGTTGGCAATAGATCAATTAAGTTCTTATGATTCTTGATCACTACTGAAGGTATAAAGGTAAATCTTGATAAGGTCAAAGCTATATTTGACATGTCATCCCTGAGAACAGCTAAAGAGTTATAATGATTAACTAAGCAAGTCACCAAATTAAATAAATTTATATCAAAGGTTAGTCAATGCTACTCTCAATTATTTAAACTATTGAAAAGCACAAATAACTTAAGTGGACATTAGAATGTGAAAAAGCTTTCAACGACAACAAAAGACTACTTGCCTCATAACTTATATTACCAAGACCAAAAGAAGGTGAGGTACTATTATTATATTTGGGAGTTAGGGAAGATTTTGTGTGCTTGGTCCTAATTAACTGAGAGAGGGAAAACACTATCAAGTTTACTATGTGAACAAGTGATTGACAGTTGTTGAATTATATTATCCAATCATACACTCACAACTATTGTATCTATCTGATGACTTTGATCATACTTCTAGGCACATTCAATTCAAGTCATCATTGACCCCCTACTTTAGTCAACACTCCCCAAGCCAATCATCCAAGAAGATTACTAAAATGTTCAGTAGAGTTGAAGAAATTTGATATATCATACTCTCCCCAAACTAATGACCCACATAATGTACCTATCAACCATGAACCCTTGTGGTACTTGTGCATGGATAGCTCTTCATAAGAAGAAGAGATGAAAGTTGACAATGTGTTGAAGTGCCCAACATGAATTATTATGACTTAATCAGTGAAGTTTAAATTTTAAGTGATTAATAATCAATTTTAGTATGAAGTGACACTCGATATATTATGATTCGCTCAGAGCTAGGCTCATGGCATATCATAGTTCATTCAGATTCATAGCTTATCATGAATCAAATTAATGGAGAGTATGATGTAAGGATGAGTCAAAACAAAAATAACAAATTAAGATAAAAGTAGAAATTGGAAGGCTGAAATATTTTAAAATCAAGTTAGTCCCAAGAATGAGAATTAACTAGTCGACTTATTAACAAATGGACTCATGGATAGCTTACCCTCCAACTTGTCAAACTAAGTAAAATGAAAGTGAGTCCATGGAAATTGATAGTGAAAGCTTGCATAGATGTTCATGTAGACAACAGATCTCAATTAATAAGGCAAGGAACCAAGAATATTTAAAATTAAAGCCACCCAGTATTTTCTAATCTATGGTGAATTATTTTGGAGGTTGGCTACTTCACTAAACTTGAGATGTGTAAAAAAAAGGAATAAAGTACTCAACAAATAATCTTTAGCAAGTGTGAAACTCATTAAAGAGGAAGAACACTCAACCATTGAATCTTGTGACAAGGGTATTTTTTTCCATCATTAAGAAAAGATGCAACAAATTTCTATTAAATATGAGTAATGTCAGATGTTTGCTTTTTTTATAATAGCTACCACCATAACCACTACAACCTATTAGATGCCCTTGGCCCTTCACAATATGGGGAACTGACCTAGTAGGCCTGATTCTTCTATACCTTATAGAGGTATTCTTCTATACCTTGTGGAGGTACCTCACGAAAAGGATAGAAGAATGAATAGAATGATTAGTTGTAAACATTTAATGATCTCAGAATACATGCAATTATGAGAGGTCACTTTACATTTTATTGAATTTGATTTTTTTTAATGCACCGGGGCTATAAATGGATCCTTCATCATGTTTTAGCGTATTCAACATTTTCTTCAACTACTTACTTAAATAAATTTTCCAACTTTTAAGGGATAAGTCCACAGAACTAAGAAAACATAACTGCTATGGATGCCAATAGGCCTCACAGTGTCATTGATCCTATGAATCTGTGGACAGGTCTTTGAAAAAATGCCAAGAAAGCTAAGAAGTCACAAAAGGTCATTTCCATTCTTATGGCTAAGGCAAGCACCCTAGCTCCTCCTATCATAGTGACATTTGCTCTAGATACCTCCAAAAAATCAATGACAAGGATCAACTACTCACTTTGCTAAAGTGTGGGATATTATAATGAATACTATTCTGATGCAATCTGCAAGTGCCCATAGAGAGAAAGATGTAGGATAGAATGAACCAGTAATCTTGCGTAGGAAAGTGCTAATTAACCAAATGGTTGGATGGGCTACCATTAAAGGCTTACCTATAAGAAAATACCATTAAAGCCTTACATATTTTTTGTGCTCAACTGCAATATAGATGCAAACAAGTAGGTCATGCTCCATGGATGTTTAGTGAATCTGTTGAATATGCTAAGTAGACAAGTGGAGTTAGTTTAGATCCATATAAGATTAGAGAAATCTTGAACAATTTTCATAGTAAAAGGAAGGCCATTAGATTCAACAAATAATTAGCTTAATGGCATGGCTTATGAAAGATGCATATTACATTATCATTCCAATCCCTAATGATTCCACTAAAACCTGATGTGTTGCTGTTGGAATTAAATCAGCCATCAATGTTGAATTTTTTCCAGAGGGGTTTTGACTTAATCCAAAAAAATAAGGTTGCTTAGGGATTGATTTGATTGTCCTCTTGAATTATTTCTAGTATTTTCTTGCCACACCATTTTTGAAAAATAGCTTTCTGAATATGGTTAAGGACTTGCTGAACAATGGCATCATAACTTCATAGGTTGTTGTTATGTTTGGTTTTAGTTCTATCCATCCATATATATCATAATGATAAGAATGGAATGGGCTTGAAATGCAGCTTGAGATGTTTGTGTTTGCACAAACTAGTCTAGGAAGTGATTAGTTGGATGATATTATAGGATTGTTGAACCGTATATTGTAGTCCATAATTCTTTTGTAGCTTCTTTCAAATAGTCTTAGCTTTGTAGTAGTGAATAAATAAATGCTCCTAAGTTTTCTCATCATTATAGAATATACATTTAGAAGCCAAGTGGATTCCCTTCTTCTTTAGTCATTCCTCAATGGGTAATGCATTATTAAAGAGTCTCTAGCATAGGAATAAGATGGTAAGTTTGCAATAATTATGCCAAATGAGCTTCCCCAAGGAATTCAATGCAAATGTTGAGGTTTCCCCATACAACATACATAAATGTGACTTACCTTTCTTTAGTGTGATTAGTTGTTTTTCTCTAGCAGTTATGTTGATGGGGATCTAGACAATTTTAGTTACTGTGTATTTAGGAAGGACCTAGAGCAGTTCATCATAATTCCATGTTGTGGAACCCTCAAAATTGAGAAAGTTATCTCTAACTAGGTGACGTAGAACGTCATGTGGATTGAGAAATTAGAGATTAAGGCCCATTTACATGATCTCAAGCTAAAGCCCAAGAAACTTTAAGAAATAAGAAGGTTTAGCCCATTAGCCTTCTAAGGCCTATTTTATGATTTCATCTTTTCTTAATTATATAATTTTTAATTTCCTTCTAGAAACCCTAGGTTTGAAACTTTGAATTTAAAAATTCAAGCATGATATGTGAGGTGGTTGAATCCACATAAAGTAATAACATGTGAAATGGGTGGATAACGTGAAATGTGGCCACCTACCTTTTCTTCCATGTTTTAAATTCTTTTTCTTTTGAAAGGTGATTATAATGGCTATAAATAGCCCCCTTGTTTGAATGAAAAGGGGATCTTTTGGTCATTACAAATTATTTGAGTTATTTTTGTCGTTTGAGAGCTTGGTGGCTAAACCTTACCAATCCTTAGTGGGAGCACTAGTTATCTTTCTTTTCTCACATCCAATACCCAAGGTTATTTATTTTAATCTTTCTCATACTTTTTAACATCACCTCCAATTGTCTACTAAACCTCCTCTTATATAATCCCACACTTTCATTCAACTCAATAATACTTCTACTTCACTAATTATGATATAATCCTAGACCTTACACAAAATTATCATCTTAAACGCTATAATTCCCAATGAACTACTCTAGATCAAAAATCCATATCCTAACTTAAACCACCATAAATATTTTCAGCCATTTAAGTCACTTAAAGTTCATTTCTTAAAGTTATATTTTAAATCTGCCTTAGTTAAACCAAACTTGACCACCCACACCTTCATTATCCCACCAAAACTTTAAAATATATCTTTAGATATGAATCTAAAGATCCATGGCCATTTAATTCTCACAATCTTAGCAAAAAAAGGAACACCCACCTCCACCAAATTTTGTATCAGAGCAAAAGCTTGGAAGAAGCAAATTCGGTCAAACATTTTCTTTAACAAAAGAAGCATTTCAAGTGGTGGACTTACCTTTAAACTTGCGAGTTTTTCTTGAACTTGTGAGGTTAAGTAATTTTCCATTATATGATAGTTTAAATTCATATTAGTAGCTTGGAAAGATATATATTACTTGTAATTTTATGGTGATAACATAAAATTGTAATTAGTAAGCTCCATCATATAATTTTGTCATTTCCCGATTGTGTAAACTTGTTAAAAAAACTTAAGAGAACACCTTAGTGAGGTAGTACTCCACTCTAAAAACAACCTAGTCATTAGTGTAAATCAAAGTCTAATTGCTTGCTTTACTATCTTTATTTTGTTTATGATTAATTTTAGAAGTTTCTTTCATTAACTTATGATAACTTACTTTCTTTAGGAAAATAAAAGAAGCTTGATAAATTTAGAATTTTATTATTGCATCAGAAAAAATAATAAAAATTACATGTTTAATAATATAAGTGTGTTAAACTTAGTAATTTTGGAGGCTAAATAGAACTTTGTCAAAAGACCTAAACTATCTAAGGAGAGCTTGGGATGTAAGTGATATTTTACCCCTATCTCACGTGGATGTTTTCTCAGCTTAAAATTTCCTTTGATTGCACACTTATATTATCTTTATTTTATTTTATTTCTCTTAATTCCTTTTCATATATCTCTTTATGTTAAAAAAATCTATATGGCACCAAAATCTATCTGTCAAGACCATGCTAAAAATTTGGCAAGATTAGTTGATGCCTTAGATCTTAGGATCCATGAAAATGAATTAAAATCTCAACAAATATTAGAAAAAAGTAAGAATCAAATGCAAACTCTTATAGCTTATCTACAAAATAATAAAGTTCCAACACCTTCTCTAATACCTACTAAAACTATACCTATAAGGATATATGAAGAATATTCATAGCCAAATCATAAAGAAAACCAACCACTTAGAAGACCACCAATATTTAGTTATGGTGAAAGGGAAGAAAATTATTTCAAGGCTACATTAATGATCTATCTCAAAGAGTTAAAGTAAAGGCCCAAACTTATGATGGTGTACATGACCCGAATAAATTTCTTGACTGGTTAATTCAAATGGATGACTTCTTTTATTGTTATAAAATTGATGATTATCAACGGGTTACTTTTACTAAAATGAAATTGATATGATATGCTAAAACTTACTGAAACAATACTTTAGGTAAGGAATAAAGATGTGGAAGAACAAACCTCACATGGATAGAAATGAAAGAAATGTTAAGAATAATGTATTGTCCTAGGCATCATGATAAGAAGCTTCATAGTCAATTATTAATTTTGAGAAACGGTAATCATCTAATAACTGAATACTTGAATACTTTTGAAGATCTAGTTTCTAGAATTAATTTTCTATTAATTATTGGAAATTAGCCAATAAACTTGTTTTTAAACTTAAGATTGATATTAGAAATGAAGTTAAATAATTTGACTCACAATCTTCAGAGAAAGCATTTCACTATACCTTATTTGTTGAACAATAAAAGAAATATGTTTCCATCTTTAAAACTAAAAGTCAAATACCTTCCACTTCATCGCATAGGTCTATTGTCAGTGGCCCAAACCATATGCCTAAAACTTCTATTGAAGGGAGCTCTATGAATATTAGGGAAGTAATATATTTCAAATATCATAAAGTGGGCCATATGCAAAATCAATGTAAAGCCCAAATCTTATTTTTTTGAAAAAGTTGAAAACCCAATAGATGATAATCTAGAAGATGTTTATGATGATGAAAAATTAGAATTACCTGATGACCCTTTCGTTAATGTGATGAGAGTTTAAAAATGATGAATAAGATCAGAGAAGAAAGAACATTTTTAGCATGAATGTTTTGTGTAATGAAAAGAGATGTAGGTTAGTTATAGATGGAGGAAGTATATGAATTTCATTTCAATACTCACCTTAACTCGAGCTAACCTAAAATCTAAACCTCACTATGAACCATTTCATGTTAGCTAGGTAAATCATACAGCTCTTTCCATCACCAATCGATGTTTAGTTCTAATTAAAATAGAAAGCTAAGAGGATCAAATTTTGTGTGATGTTCTCCCTATAGACAATACTCATATTCTCTTAGGATAGCCTTGGTTGTATGATATGAATGTTATTCACTATGGTAAGAAAAATACTTATGTTTTCAAACATAAGAATAAGACTATTAAACTCTTGCTAATAAAGCCAGTAGAAAGGACACCCTCCATAGCACCACACAAATTAACTTATAACTTGCAACTTAAGCCTCTATTGAAAAAATGCCAAATTTCAATTAATTGTCATAAAAAATGCTACTATTAAGATTAATATAGTATTTATGATTCTAGTTCAAAATATCTATTCTTCCTTCTTTGATCCCAATGATAGAAATAATAGGTTTTGGAGCCTTATGAAAAGAATTTTTTGATCTATTTCACCTTGACTTATTACATATAAAAAAGTCATACCATACTCTAATAAGACTCACATAGCTACTATGGTCTCTTCCCCTCTCTTTGATTTTAAAGATATTGCACCTAATGAGCTTCGTGATGAACTACCTCCTCTAAAAGACATTCAACATGCTATTGAGTTCTTACCTAGTTCTCAACTTCCTAACCTTCAAAACCTTTCACATTATAGGATGAACCCTGCTAGGCATATTGAGATTAAAAGGCAAGTTAAAAAATTTCTAAAAAAAGTTTTATTTAAAGGAGTCTTAGCCCTTGTATAGTCCCAACTTTATTAACTCCAAAGAAAGATGGAACATGGTGAATGTGTGTTGATAGTTGGGTAATAAATAAAATTACTATCAAGTATAGGTTTCCTATTCCTCGATTAGATAACATGTTAGATTTAATTTGAAGAGAATTATTTTTCAAAGTTTGATCTAAAAAGTGGATGTTATCAAATTCGGATTAGATCAAGGGATAAGTGGAAGGCAACTTTTAAGATTATTGATGGACTTTATGAATGGCTTGTCATGCCATTTGGAATTTGAAATACTTCTTGCACATTTATGAATTTAATGAATATTATTCTTAAACCATATATAAATAAATTTTTGGTGGTATATTTTGACGATATTTTGTTTTTTAGTCTAAGTGAGAATGAGCATTTATAACACTTACAAAAAGTCTTTGAAATAATTAGATAAAAGAAATTATGCATTAATTTAAAAAGTATTTCTTTTAGTAAATTGAGGTAATCTTTTTAGGTTTTATTGCATCCACTGTTAAACTTAAACTTGATTCTTTTAGTGAAAGTAATCTTAGATTGGTCATCACCTAAAAGTTTTACAATAGTTAGAAACTTCCATAGTTTAGCCACATTTTATAGGAGATTTATCAAGAATTTTAGTACCATTGTTGCTTTGATAACTTATATACTAAAATTAGATAGATTTTGTTATACTTTTAATTCTTAAAGGGCATTAGAGAAAATTTAAGTTCTTATCACTTCTACACCAATCCATAGGCTTTCAAATTTTTTTAAAGCCTTTGAAGTGACATGATGCTTCAAGAATTAGGATTGGTGGAATTTTAAGTGAAGAGAATCATCTAATAGTATTCTTTAGTGAAAAGTTAAATGAAGCTAAATAATGATATTCTACTTAAGATAGGGAGTTTTATGTTGTAATTCAATCCTAAAGGCATTAGCAACATAATCTCTTACATAGAGAATTTATACTTAATTCTAATCATTATGCCTTAAAATTAATTAATACTCAATAAAAATTAAGTCATAGGCATGCTAAATGAGTTGGATTTTTACAAGACTACTCTTTTGTTCTAAAGTATAAGCCTGGAATTGAGATTAAACCTGTTAATGCTTTGTCCGTGGTAAACAAAATGATTTCTTCTTTAAAATTGAGAATTCCAAGATTTGATCAAATTAAAGATGATTGCATTGTGGGCGCTGACTTTCACCTAATTTATCATGGACACCTATATAAAATAATATCTTTATAAGGAACATTCTTATAAGAAATGGATATTTATTGAAAAGAAATAACTATGTATTCTTTGATCTTCATTAGAGAATTTCTTATAACTAAGCTACATGTTGGAGGTGTAGTTGGTCATTTTGAAAGGATAAAACCATATATTTATTAAAAAATAGATTTTACTAGCCTTCATTAAAATGAGATATTCTAATTAGTGGTCTAATGGTTAGTAAACTGGATAAAATTACCAAACAAAGATCTCTAAACAATACACTATCTTACCTATTCCTTGTAGGCCTTGGGAAGACTTATCTACATTTTTTGTTCTAGGGCTACTTAGGACAGCTCAAGGACATGATAACATTTTTGT
Source organism: Cymbidium sinense (assembly GCA_021442155.1). NCBI lineage: Eukaryota > Viridiplantae > Streptophyta > Magnoliopsida > Asparagales > Orchidaceae > Cymbidium > Cymbidium sinense. The sequence continues at coordinate 146,321 of JAKCPB010000910.1, forward strand.
TATAGTGGATAGGTTCTCAAAAATGGCTCATTTTTGCCTTTTTTAAAAACAAATGATGCTTCTTATATATCCAAATTAATTTTTAAAGAAATAAAGCGACTCCATGGTCTCCAATTAACCATTATTTTTGATAAAGATGTTAGGTTTGTCTCATATTTTTGAAAATATAATGGAATTTATTAGGTACCAATTTAAAATTTTTCTATCTTTCACCCGTAAACTGATGGATAAACTAAAGTGGTCAACTGTACCTTGGGAAATATGATTAAATGCATGGTAGGTAAAAGTTTACAAAATTGGAATTTATATTTACCAACCTCAAAATTTTTTTTATAATAATATTATCTATAGAACTACAAATAAATCATTATTTGAGATAGTTTATTAGCAAAATCCAAGATGACCAATAGATGTAGCAAACATACCATCTCATGTATTTTTTGATACAATATTCTCTTTGCTAAACACTTTTAAAACCTCTATGAAGATATAAGAAAGAAAATTACTATAATTAAAGAAAAATATACTTCTAAGGTAAATCATAATTGTTTAATATAAGAATATAAAGAAGGTGATTATTTATTGATTTGCATTCAACTGAGCATTATTAAACCACTAAATATAAAACAATTACATGCAAAGGCTTATGGTCCTTTTAAAATTCTTATGAAAATTAGAACTAGTGCTTATCACCTTAATTTACCTACTAATATGATCATCAAGTTATTAATATTAAATATATTCAATCATATGAAGGATTTAGCAAACCTCCACTTGTTTAGCTAACTCTTTAATAAGAGATATAACACCGTACTTACATAAGTCCTATTTCTTTAAAGTTGACTATTTTATCACCGAGGAAGCACCCATTATTCCAGCTTTTGAATATTATTTTATAGTTTATTAGAAGAATAAGCAATGAGCTAAAGACGCATGGTTTACCCATATTGATTTAGAGACTCTAGCCCCATAATTAGTAAAATACTTCTTAAATTTCAACTATACAGAGTAGAGTACAATTGTGCCAATGGGAGTTGATGTAGAATATTATGTGGATCAAGAAATTAGAGATCAAGGTCCATTCACAAGATCTCAAACTAAAGCTCAAGAAATTTAATAAAGAAGAAAGCTTAGCCCATTAAGCTAAGGCCCATTTTATGATTTCATCTTTTTTTTTTAAATTATGTGATTTTTAATTTCATTCTGAGAACACCATGTTTGAAACTTTGAATTTAGAAATTCAAGCATGACATGTGAGGTGGTTGAATTTTCATAAAATAATAGCTTGTAAAATAGGTGGATGGCATAAAATAATAAGGTAACTTAATGCTTCGCATTAATGTGACCACCTACCTTTCCCTCCATGTTTTGAATTATTTTATCTTGAAAGATGATTGTAATGGAAATAAATAACCACTCTTATTGAAATGCAAAGGGGATATTTTGGTGATTACAAATTAATTGAGTTATTCTTGTGGTTTGAAAGGTTAGTGGCCAAACCTTGGTAATCCTTAGTGGGAGCACTAGGTATCTATCATATCACTCTCTTCTTACATCCAATGCCCAAGGTAATTTTTTTTAATATTTTTCAACTTCTTAACATCACCTCCAACTCTATACTAAGCCTCCTCTCCTATAAGCCTACACCTTCATTCAAAATAATAATACCTCTACTTCACTAATTATGATCTTTTCTTAGTCCTTACACAAACTTGTCTTCTTAAAACCTATAATTCTCAATCAGCTACTCCATATAAAAAATACATATCCAAATCTAAACCTCCATAAATATTTTTAGCCATTTATATCCCTTAAAGTTTATTCCATAAAGTTATATTTAAATCTGCCTAACTTAGCCCAAACTAGACTAGTTTAAGCATTCCCACTATCATATTATTTCACACCCTTCATTTCCCACCAAAAATATAAAATATATCTTTAAATATTAATCTAAAGATCCATGGCCATTTTTAATTCTCTTAATCTCATCTAGGTTCTTGGATGTTAGTTTGAGCTAATGAGTAGATAGTGGTTAATCTTGAAATTATATGTCTTGCCAAATGTAAATGCTTCCTTCTCCAATTCTCCATGATAAAATTTTATGTGCTTTTAATTCTTAGCAGGTTCTTACAAAGTGTGGAATCTAATAGCTTTTGTTGAGCTTCCATTGGGTGGACTTTATTATGCTACTTGGTTAACATAAACTTTGCCCAAAGGGTCATGTTTTGTCTTAGTTTAATTTAAAGTTTAATGGATTTGCAATTTATAGTGTCTTGTAATGATATAAATAGTAGGCTATCATTGTCTTTAGGCTTGCATGGTCTCCTCCAGCTAGGCTAGTGATAACCCTTCCCATTTCGCCTCAAAAGCTAAGTGTTAAAATAAATTCAATTCTTATTTGAATATTAAAAGACATGTTTATTATTTGAATTGTTTTCAAAGGAAGGGAACTCATAATGCTTTGGATTAAAGTTAATCTACCCCAATTAGAAAGTAATTGGTTCTCCCATGATAATAGCTAGTCTTGAATCTTAGAAATTATATCAGTGAAGTATGCCTTCTTAGTTTTTCTTGTGTAGATAGTGTCTTCTAAGCATTTCATAGAGAATTGTCTAGCTTTAAATTCCATGTATTCTTGTACCCACCTTGCATTAATGTTATTGATCTTAGTGCTTAGATAGATGAATGATTTTTTTACTGGTCTTCATTCCAGCTAGCTCTTTAAAAACCTTAATGGACAATTGGATATTCTTTATAGGCTGATTAGTTCCATTGAAAAATATAGTGATATCATCAGCAAACATTATGTGAGAAATAGGAATCCCATCCTTGGTGTGAAATTAGGTAGAAGGGTGAACACTTGTCATGTTGTTAAAGATTCTACAAAGATAGTCCATTACAATGATGAAGATAATGGACCAAAGAGGGTCCCCTGCTTGCCCCTAATTGGATTTGAAAACTTTCTTTGGCACCATTAATTAGAACTAAATAGTAGTTATTAGTAATGGTTTTAATGATGAGATTGATGGATTCAATAGTAAATCCAATGACATGTAGCACTTATTTAATGAAACTCTATTGATGTCAAATGCCTTATGGATGTCAAGCATGATTCATAAATTGAAAACCCCTACACTTGGGGTTGAAGTCTTTAAGTGTTTCATGGGCAAGCAAAATAATTTCACCGATATTCATTCTCTTAATGAAAGCACTTTGATTTAGGAGATGATTTGGGTAAAATTTGCTTAAATCTCTGAAAATTAGTCTACTAATGATCTTGCTAATAGTACAAGTAAAGAATATGGGTTTGAACATATTCCAAGTGGGAAGTTCAACTAGGGATAGGAATGATAATAGAAGGGAAGAAATATTTAGGCACAAAAGTACAAGTGAAATTTTTTTGGATAACTTGAATTACCTCAATTTTGATTATAGGCCAAGAGGTTGGTAGAATTTGGCATTAAATCTCCATTAGAGCTTTGTCAATGGAAAAGGAAAAATTGCATGCTTTATCTCCCCTTCATCTAGAACACTGCTAATGTTGATATGCCCAATATTAGTAATTAGGCCTTCATTTATATTGGTTGTTGTTATGCCATTAGGTGTTAATAATTTTCTATAAAATTTAGAACCATCTACTTGTATATTAGATTAGTCTGAGAGCCACTTATTATCAACACTCTTTATTCTAGAAATGGTGACTTATTCTTTCTTTTCTTTATAAAGGCATGGAAGAATTTAGTGATTCTTTCTCCCTTGAAGAAGCATTTACCTACTAATATCTAGGCCCATACTTCAGCTTTAGATCAATCTTCTCTAATACTTTATTGAGTGCCTCATTAGCTTCCTCACTGTAATTGGAATTAACTTGCTTTCTTGATTTTTGACCTCCTCCTTAGCCTGATTCAACTGAATTTGTAAATTAAAGAAACACTTCTTGTTCCACATCCTTAGCTCAATAGAGGTCTTTTTATGTAGTTTATGATGCTTAGTCCACCACCTATCTTCTTTATCAAATCTCTAAAAATTTTTTAGAAAAGAAATAACATTCATGTGAAGAGTCCACATATTATAAAACTTGAAGAGAGATGTTTTAGTTTGTTGATTGTTAACCATTTAAATGAGTAATGGATCATGGTTAGAAGTAGCTCCAAATAGGTGGTAGAGGGTGTTATGGATCTACATTGATGAGGAAGAGTGTTTGATCAAGCAAACTGACACTCCAACTTCTAAGCATTTTGAGTTCACTGAAAAAACTTTGGCTTCAAATACGGTGATTCTCTTTGTAGCGCATTTGCCAACCAGGGTGTTTTTAAAAAACTCACTGAGAAGAACAATCTCATCCTCATTTAAGAATAGGATGATGCTTGATGAAGGCGAGTGGTCATTATTAGAATAAGAGTAGCCATAAAAGGATTGTGTAAATGTTATAAAGTCATCATATTTGTTGTTATAGCTCTAACCATGGAGGGCAGTAGCATAAGTGTGTTTCTCAACAGCCATGGGATGAGGGGGAATCTCCTAAGATCATCAAAGCAATGGAACAATAACCCGAGGAAGAAGGAAACAAGATGAAGAAGAACGTAGCACCTTTCTCCTTATTCTTGTACTTATTTTTCTCTTTTTCTCATTATTTTTGAATCCTTTATTTAAATCAATGCTGAAAAACTAAAAAAACATACTTTGATGGTTAGAAAAAATTAAAAAAATCTTTTCATTCTCACTTTCCTAATAATTTTTGGTACTAATAAAATGTATTGCTCAAAAATCAAACTTACTATAGCGATGAAAGGTTTAAATGTGGTATGAAAAATGATTAGTGAGTTACTTATTGACCCTAGCATATTATTTACTCAACTTGGGGAGCTACACTACCCTAAGTAAGTTAGTGGGCTACCTTGGCCCAAGTCACAAAATGAGGCATTATATCCTTGAAATAATCATTAAACTACACTCTCCTAGTGACTTGGATAGCTACATTGGCCCAATCCACTTAGAGAGTTGTATTGTGAGCAACAGTTGGCCCAAGCAATAAGCTTCATTTGATGAGCTACATTTGGCCCAAATGAAAAGTCTAAAAGTTGGAAAGAAACTTTTGGCCTGAGTATACAAGGATTAACTTGATAGACTATCCAAACTAAATCTTAACCATCAAAACTTACACACGTTAAATGCTTCATTAAATATCTAAAGGATTTCAAATGAAAGATCAACACTACATGTAGTTGACAACTTCAACTAAAAGGCAATATTGTGAGGTTGGCAACTAATATGTAAGACTAACACTTTGTGGTTAGCAACTATGAATGAAATGACCAACACTCTACACTGATCTTGAATCTCCTTGGATCTTTAGTTCCTTCTTCTTAGTTATGAGTCTACAAATTCCTTTTGATAGGGTCAATCCAACTAGGTGAGTTTGGAAAACTAAAGTTTTGAACTACTTGGCAGTTATCTTTATGAGTGGCTTTACTTTAATCCACTTATTGAAATAGTCAATCAAGATGAGTATGAGTTTCCTTATTCCTTCGATGATCAGCATGGGGCCAATCAAGCCCGTTGTCAAAATTGTAAAGAGCCAAGGACTTATGATAGGCTATAAAGGTTATGGTGGCTACTATTATAAAGAAGAAAACTATTGACATTGCCCCACATATTGGAGAATTTCTTAGCATCTCTCATTAGCATGAGCCAAAAATATCATGGTTGTAGAACTTTATGGGTTAGTGTTCTTTCTAATGATTAAATTCCTCACTCACATGTGCACCTTGCTAAGTACTTTATTTTGTTCATTTTTCCTAACACACCTCATATTATGTTAAGTCATTGATCTTCAAAATAACTTCCCACCAATTAGTAGATATTGGGTGGCTTGGATCATGAATATCTTTGGATCATTAGATCCTTCTTCTAGCTCCCAGTGTATAAATTCTTTTTGATTGGGTCAATCCAACTAGGTCAGTCTTCACTATCAGTTTGGATAGACTCACTCTCCTCTTTGGTCTACTAGATGAGTTAGAGGGTAGCTCCTTGCATCCGTGCTCTATAACCAATTGATGAGTTAAATTTGATACTTTAGAACCTGTTTAATCTTGAAATTTTGAGTCTTCTAATTTATGCATTAATATTGAGTAGGTATTTTTGTAGTGACTTGACTCATACATTGTTTTCTTCATTAACTTGATTAACCATGAGCTATGAATCTGAGAGGGCTATGATATGTTTATCACCTTACCCTTGATCAAATCATAATCCCACAAGTAATGCTTCATACTTAGGTTGATTACTCATCACTTGAAAATTAAACTTCTTTGATTATTTTATAGTAACTTTATTGGGATTTTCAACACAATACCTACTCCTATTCCATGCTTGTCTAAAGAACCATTCACATATAAGTGCTAAAAAGACTTTGGGTAGACTAGGATAATCTTCAAGTCACTAAAGTCTACAAGGAAATCGTGAATGTTTGTGCTTTGATCGACATCCTAGCCAAGTATGATATACCTAGCTCACTAAGCTCTTTAGTAATCCCTTTGAATGATCTTGCTTGACATGAGTAGATTATCAGTGATAATTTGAATTAAGCAAGCTTATATGTATGGTCAAAGATATTATGCCAATATAAGAAGTGTGACTGCAAGTTCTTAAATGATTAAATTTTGTAACTCAACGCCTCTTAGAGACTAACTCACATAATGGCCTAGCCATTATCTTCCACTTTCTTCTCTGATTAGAGCTAAACTCACTAAGTCTTCACTTATTCCCAAATACAATAATAGTGTCTCAACCTTCTTTGGGCTTCACTAATGGTGGAGGAAATTAAGTTCTTGAGATCAAGGCTTTCTCACACTCTGCTATCAACTTAAACTTCTTTGAACTTTCTAATACTTTAAAGAATAGTGAACAACATTCACCTACCTTGAAAATAAAAATTTTTAATATTATGACTCACTAAGTAAGTCACGAGCTTTTACTTTATAAAGGTTAACCTTTATGTCTTTTGGGGTAATCAAAGATTCAAAGAACTTGCTTGATCCTATATGGAATGTGCAATGTGCACTTTAAGGGTTTAAGATGCATATTATACTTCTTCAAGGTGGCAAATGTCTCCATCAAATCTTTAATGTGCTATTCAAGTGATAAGCTTTTAACTAGGAAGCCATCTACATAAACTTTCACATTTCTTCCCTTTTGCTCCTTGACTTCTTATATCATCTAGAAACTTGATCGCCATGTGGAAAGTCAACAATGCTGCCCCTAAATATATTAAGTAGTGGTCGCCCAAAAATGTTATTTTATATGGTGGGTGTTTCTATAATAGTAAAGTTGGTCATGTGCTTCTCTCATTCTCCCAAGTTTGAGAGAGTATTAAATTATTCATTCTCTCTTATCTCCAAAAGCTAGGGGACCACTTGTTGGGGTATGTTTCAAACTCACCAAGTTCATCATGTCAAACACAAACTTAAAAATAATGTTGACAGAGCTCCCTATGTAAATTAAGATACTTCCTATCTGATACGTATTGATTAATGTTATGATGCCTTATATGTTGTTGTTAAGATTATCAGCTACTGGTCTGTCTTTCTTCAAAAAAAAAAAAAAGGACTATATTACTTGAGTACTTAGCATTTTTGTCATGAATGTGGAGTTAATGTCTCTTGATTACATTCACTTTGATGACTCTTCATCTCCACCAAAAATAGTAGGTACAACTCATGTAATATGAGTAGCATAAGTTATGGCTGTCTCATTACCCGACTTAGTGACTTTCTTTTATCTCTTTATGAATCCTTTAGCTTTCCATCTTGGATGAGCTCCTCTACTTAGCTTCTTAAATGATGACATACCTCAATGTTATGTTCTTGATCATGATAGTAAGTACAATACCTTGAGTGAATATGAACTCCATGTGACTTCCTTAGTTGTGGTCACTTGAACTACTCTTTATTTTGAATGGCCTTTACTAACTTGGCCATTAACACCTTTAATGTGTATTTACTCACCACTTTCATGTCGAGTTATTAAATTGTTGAACTTGTGCTTTATCATCGACAATTTTTCTCATCGAATATGTTGTCATCTGCTATCCAATCAGATTTTGAATGTATCATTGGAGAATCGCTAAAGGTGACTTCTTTGCTATGTCCCTTCAATGGGAAGTTGAGGTTACTACCTTATGAGATAAACTTATTTCCTTGTGTGGAGAAAAATGTAAGTACAATAATAATTGTTTAAGGTTTTAAATTAATTTATGAGTTAAGGGAGCAATGTGCTAAAATAGTGGTTGCTTACCAACATGATGATGAAATATTAGACCATGTTCTTAGGCAATTTTGAAAGAATTAATCCTTATAATAAAATGTAATGATAGATGTTCATACATTGTGTTGAGTGCTTATTATTATTGAAATTCTTTGCTTGCCAAATTCACTTACTCTAATTCTGCATACCTTTGCAATTTTTATATGCCCATTGGTGAGTTAATTTACCTCTTTATTTATGATGAGTTTATTATCCACTATCTTGTTATAAATTTTAATGTTAAGATTTTGGATATATTTTAATAATAGCATGGACTCCTCCATTAAATGCTTGAAAAGACGTCATTTTATGAGTCAAGGAAACTACGCTTTATAAATACCCCACCATGGTAGGTGGGAGCATTAATTGTTGTAATGTTTTTTGGGAGAGTGTGCTTCAATCATCAATTGTGAGTCAAATATTTTACTGAGTTTTCTTCTAGTGAGATTATTTAGGCATGTCATGAGGAAATCTACTTGCACATTCCTAGATGTTGAGCATTACAAATACTTAACAAGGACTAACATGCAGACCAATATGGCACTCATTTTATATTGCTATAGCAATAAAAAACTATATGGTGCAAGTTCTAATTAAGAGTCAATGCTTTAACGTTATATATTTGGATGAGCTTTCAATTCTATTCAACCACCTCTAGCTCTCCCTATGGTTCCTATCTTTCATTGAGTTGACCAAAGTTTTTTTTATTTCTTTAAATTGGTGCAACTCTACTATTATCAAATTATATGGTGAGCATCATAACCCATATCGCATGCATGCAGAAAAAAGAAATCCCATGATGTTTGACTTCATTTCACCATGTTTTAGCTGTTAAAAGCCATAAGGATGAGAAGATCTAGCTATCTAGAGTCCAAATAGAAATGTTAAGGCTAACAAATGATATGTGGAATTGGGAAGTTAATTCTTCTTCATTAAGAATTTAACTAGCTAGGCAGTCGCAACTAGGCTAATTTAATTTGGGGAGAAGATAATCAAACAAAAGTTATGCCTCATAGAGGAAGTGTTCTTCCAAAATATGAATGGGAGGATGTTAAATGTCAACATTTACTTTAGGTCAAACAAATTTATGAATATTTATACCATAAGAACATCATTACTACTTAATTAGCTATGTGTTATATATTTTTTAATTTAAATGCTTATTATTATTTTAGGTGGTGTTAGTTTGATCACCAATTTGACCAACCTTGAGGTATTTGCCAATACTTTATTATCATTATGTTTCAAGGATATTTTAAGAATTTTGTTAATATGGTAACTCCATTAGTCACTTCCAACTGCACTTCATCTTACACCAGACAATTGGATCATCATAAAGGCACTCAACTAAGTTAGTGAATAAGGTTCATAATATAAAGGGTGGTCAACTTAAGTGCACCTCATCTTATAGAGACTTTGATGTCTTCATAGGGAAATCAGCTAGGCTGTTTGATTAAATGGATTCACTCGATACTCATTCTGGAGATGATTATAGAGATGAGAGTTTGCTCACTATGGCTATAGCCATCTCCTTTGATGCACGTTGACGTCATTTTTGGATGAGGTTAACATCTTTTGAAATTAATAATTAAGGTACCTAATCCTAGATTGGGAGCCTCCTAATTATGCACTCAGAACACTACAACTAGTGACCTAGTGCATCCTCTTTGGGTTTGATCTAACTTAATAGATTTAGGTAGACTCAACCCAAATCTCAAAAAAAGAATTAAAACCAAACACATTCCACTTGGAATTTGATTCATTTGAGTTTAACGCAAGGTGATTAAGGTGATTGACCTAATAACCATATTAAGCTCAAAATAAATTAAATCCAAGAGAAATTTAAATAAACAAAAATAAATTCAAATAAAAAAATCAAATTCAAATCAAGGTAAAAAATGGTGAACCCTCTTGATATTGGTTTGACTTATGTGGGTCCCACCAAGTCAAGAGTCAACCCACCAAAATTTGACCAAATGAAAACATTCAAATTGGTTTAAATAATAATATATTCACATTTAAGTGTGAATTGAAGAGAATATAAATTAGATGAGGCCTTAATTAGGCTAAGTAAGTCATTTGAACTAATCGAGCCTAAATGGACCATATTGGATTCAAATTCAAATCAAATCAAAAATAATCCAAATTAATTGCATAAAATCACTTAGGAATGATTAATAAATATAAATTAACTAATCATTAGGATCAATTTTTCAATATGAACCCAAACCTAATCCAAACCTAACCCATTAAACTTAAATGGACCAAATTAGGTTTTAAACCACATGTAAATGGAAGTAAATGATCCAATCCATTCCTAAATGCTTGGATCATCATAATTAAAATGAAAATGCATTGTAATTAAGCTAAGTTCACCATTTGATTCAATTCAATTTAACCCATCCAACTTAATCTAATAATGGGTTAAACATGAGGCAAGCAAATCACGAACTTCAAATCCCATTAAAGTCTTTGATTAACAACATCTTAAATTGTTATATTGATCTAATTGAAGACTTAATTTAATGTTAATGAACTAAATAGACTATGTCAAATCAAACTAAAAAAGAATTTTTTACACCAAATGAACTCGAGCTTGAACCAAGCATAAAAGCCCATCAACACATCCAAACCAATTATAGGAGGGGTTCAAAATGAATCATTGCCAATCTTAGGCAACTTAATGAAGTCCAAGTCAATCCAAAATAAAAAAATATTCCATAGTAGGTAAAAGGTGCATGAAGCCAATTCCAACTCCCCAATCCCCTCATTTTCTCTGCTCATCCATCTTAGCACCTCTAGATAGTTGAGGTAGCCAAACACCCTAGAGCTAGCCTTCAAAGGTATCAATCCCCATGGCTAACTAATAGAAGAAGAAAGGGATAAAGAGGCTCTAGGCCTCTAATATAAAAATAAGGGAGACACTATCTCATGCTAATTTGTACATTCCATCACATTCCACGAGTGAAATGAAGTAGAACACACCTATAGCCAAATCCCCTCACTATTGGGAGGTTGGAGAATGACCAAGCTCAATGAAATCCATTAATGCTTTGGTCCATAAGCTGATCCATGAGGAGGCAACTCTATTACTTCTTCTTAGAGAATCATCACATCATTCCAAATCTATTCAATTCAATCCCACTGCTAGAATCACCGCTGATGAGGTATGCCATTAACCGACACTTTTAAGCTTTTAGTTTTGGTCATTTGTGAAGGAAACTTGATCTAAAGGGAGATCAAGCCATTTGTGGAGGAAACTTCATCATCAAATAATTAACCTAAACTTAAAAAGTTATAGAAAATCAACCAAAATTTCAAAAATTATGAATTTACCCTCTATGGAAGCATCTACTAGAGAGGAATCTAGGGAATATAAAACTTCTAAGTGATTCTCTTTAAACTAAGCTTAATTTAAGTTTTAATGAAATAATTAAAACTTTAATTAAAGTCAATTTATACTTCTAATCAAGATGAAATTTTAGGAAAGTGAAATTGGCAAAGAACCCAAATTTCCATAAACATTTCAAAGCAAATTGACCTCTCGAGGGAGAGTTATTGAATTTCCAAATCCCTAGGTCAATTTATATGAAATATTAAATAAAAAATTATAAAAATTATAAAACTTTACAAAATAAATTTAAAACATTTCAATTAATTTCAAACCACTCAAAGTAAATTGTCTAACCCTAATGAAAAGAAAATCAATTGATTACTTATTTGAAGAAGCTTAATAAAATGATTAAAGGAATGAAAATTAATTAAATAATCACTTTTAACCAATTAGGATTAAAACTAGCAAATAAATTTCATATCTAAATATAAATTTCATTGACATGTTAATCCTCATAACTCATTCAACTTGCAATATATCCTAAAGCATTAACAAATATAGTCAAAGAAAGTAATTATAATTACATAATTTGAAACATAGAAAATTGAATTCATAATATATAATGTATAACCTAAACCAACGAATGGAATCATAAGTTGAAGCCAATGAAATTAATCCAAACTTCATAATTATATAAAATGATTATATGAATGTGAATAAAATCAAATTAATTGAAAACATATTAGTCAATGCATTATGAAATTAAAATATGATCACTTATTTAAGTAATGAAATTAAACTAAAATGTAAAACATAAATCTAAGTTTCTAAACCTAATATAAACATAAAGCAAATGTACAATGAACATGGATTAAACAAAACATAAATATAAAACAAACATATAATAAACATAACATAAACATTATCCAACAAATAAAATTAACCTAAATCCAAAATTAAATGAATAAGGAATTATATAAAAATAAAAATATAAAGAAAAAGCCATAATAAGACCAATATAATAAATCTAAATAAACTAAACATACTATGGGTAAGGAAATCAAAATGAAAATTAAATCAAAGTAAATTTCAATAACATAAACAGTAATGTAATAAATAAATCTAATTAATCTGAGTTAATTGAATAATACAAATAAAATAACTAAAATGAATCAAGTCAAATGAATGAATAAAATAAAATTATAAAACTCAAACAATAATAACAGATGAATTTAATTTAAAGTGAAAACCAAATTAAATTATAATAACATAAAACATTAATTGAACTTAATTGAGGAAATATACTTTAAGAAAATAAAATCAAATTAAAATATGGCCAACCAAATAAAAAAAGAGTAAATGAATGAAAAGGAGAATTCAAAAGAATAATTAAAACATTCATTGAATTAAAGTTAAATTAAATTAAATCAGGTAAATAAATTCCAAAAAGATTAATTAAGATACTTAGGATCTTAGTAAGACCTTTGGAATGACCTTCATCTTAGGGTGAAGGCTTCATTCTATTAGATTTAGGATGTTGAATAGAAAGAGTTTCACCTAAAATGGAACTTATTATATTCTTCCTTCTTGATAACTTAATTTCACCTTTACATAAAATCCACCTAAAATGAAAATAAAATTACAAATCATTAAATCACTTAAATTGAAACCACCTATGGTAAATTGACCAAATTTAAAACTAAAAAAGTTAAAAGATTAAATGATGTTTTGTTGCAAGTATGCTTAGGTCTCTAAGCATAGCCCAATAGGATAGGCATGCTTGGCAAGCAACTAATGCTAAGCCTGTATGCTTGCAAATATAACTACTGGTGTGCTATTTGCATTTTCATCTCATGTATTTTACAGGGCTTAGGATTTATTTTTGGAATTTAAAATATAATTTAAGCTTAGAAGTAGGTTAGGATCTATGGGGTCTAGGAATAACAAGAGCTGACTATTCTAGTAGATTGGTATAGAGGTCCTCTATTAAGCCCAATGGAGGACCATGAAGAAGGAGGTGATCCTAAAAAGAAGACTCTCATATATCTAAACATGTAGTTCTAGGTTGTATATAAGGGTAGAGATTTACCCATTTTCTCTTTCTTCCATAGTGTACAATGGTCACCACATTGACCTATTCTTTAATTTAACTTGATTTGATTTACTTTAGGTGCACAATAGAATCCACCGCTTTTTTTATTTCTTTCTATGCTTCGTGATCGCCTAGATGTTAGGTTCTTAAGAAAATAAATATTTAAAACCAATTTAAATTAATCGCCTTAAATAAAAATAAAGAAACTCAAAACTTCACATCAATTAAATCCTTAGAATAGCTTAAAATTAACTAGAAATAACTATTTTTTGCGAACCATACTAGCATATTATTCTAACTCCGTGAATTGGGCACTTCACCCATTGCACATAAGGGGCATCTGACCTTTGAGGATGACCACCTTCCTGGGCAATGTTGACTATACACCTTGTATATCTCAACATTTGATTTGATGATAATAAACCTTATGTAATAAGAACTAATTTTTTCTTCGTAGAATAAATTATTCACATTAATCATTATGAATTCCATTCTTAATTTAGATTTATATTGATGATAAATATATATTATTTGATGCTACTAATCAAATTAAATTCAAATGTGCAGGAAAATTCTTCAACTCCTAGTGCTTCAATTATATTAGAATGCTAAAGCTATTTGACATGGACTTGTTTGGCATTTTTCTTGGAATAACTATATTAGAAAAAATGAAATGCTCACTAAAACAAAATTTATCCTTCATTCATTTTAAAATAATCTATTTTAAACAATATATTTTATATTTACAAATATTCTTTAAAATTATTTATTTTTGGATAATGTGAGTTAAATGTATAAACCATGTTACATTTATTGTGCTTCTATGCAAGTTAAAATAGGTTTACATCTCATTAAACTATTTTCACTCTAAAATATATTCATTATCTAATTATTAAATGCATAAAATCTAATTATCCTAAAATTATTATTTATATTATATTTCTCTCATATTATCCTAATTTTCTCTTTCCTATCCTATTTATCATCCTAAACCTTTTTGACAAAATTTTTTATGATTATTTACTAAATAAATTGAGTGAGGCACTTTATTTTCATAATTATCCCATATTTTCCTAAACTAAATTATTCATTTATTTGAATCTTTAATTTGAATTACTTTTGAAGTCAAATTGAATATTCTTTTGATTACATATGCAAATTTGAACTCCACTCTTTGTGGAATGTTATGTCGATATATACTAGTTAATTTAATTTAATTAAAATTATATTGTGTTAATTCAAATTAAATTAAAATAATCCATAAATTTATCTTTTTTCCTTTTATATAAATTTTATTTTTGGAAACCTCATTTGGCCAATCATATCTGTATTCAATTTCAAATTAATATTTCTAAAGAAAATTGATTTAAATTCTCCTAAGATCTGATCCATCATCATTTAATTTAAATTAAGTAAATTAAAAATAGATCTAATCTATTTAGGAAAGTAGCTTGATTGAATTTCAATAATTCCTTTAGATTTGGTTTAAAATGTTCTAGAATTACATATTTCCTTGCTTCGTTCAATCAAGATGAATTGATTGAATATTCCATGTTATTGAATTAAATAATTATTAAATACCATCATGGAAATTGCCCTTTGGCTGACCATATATCATCCTTAATTTAAATTAATCAAAAATTAAATTATTTCCATTTTCAGTTGGACAATTAATTGTGTCATGACTTGTTTGCTAATAATTCAAACCCTTCTCTCCTATATGTCTTTTGGCCAACCCACATAAGCATTAACTTAATTACATTATAAATAAGGTTATATGATGAATTGATTCAATTTAAATCTCTTTCCAAATTATTATTCTCTCTTATTTCTCCATGGCTGAATCACTCACTCATAAAAATTAATTTTATTTTGATTGGCTTATGTTTAAATTAATTCTAAATGAGTTTTCCTCCCATTTTTCCTTCTCTTAGCCGACCCTCTTGACCCCTTTCCATATAAAGAATGTCTCTTAGACTAGGTTGATTTCTACCGAAAAAATCTCTCAGAAAAATTTCTCGATAGAATTCTTGCAAACCCTTTAGATCCTTTCTTGGTTAATCAAGAGCTGATCTCATCATCCATATTCCAACTTCCAACCTACAAGAGATTGACTAAAAGATTGCACAAAAGAAGTTGGTTAAGAAATCCCTCTCTAAAACTTATTCACGGTTCCTTTAATTTATTTTATTGCTACTCTTGTGTGAGACCTTAATTTCATTCTTGAGATAAGATTCTTTGGTATTTGATCAATTTGATTTGTTCTTAACACATCTATTCATACACTTTGTCATGTAGTCTGAAAGCTTTGTTTAGTTTTGATTAAACTTTCTTGTTTGCAAACTCTTCTCTTCTCTTTATTTTTATATATGCTTAAGTGAAATTAATGTTATGATAATTAGTTCATAAAGAACACTTGTAAGTTACAAGTTTTCTTTTCTCTTAAATAGTTTCATTCTTTGCATTTTAAAAGAGAATTCATTTGAGTTTATGTGATTTAAGATTTCATTTACATTTGATCTTTTGGAGTACTTTAAGTCTCTTTCTAACAAGTGATTGATTAAAGTTGCAAATTATTACTATGCTATATTTTAAATCATAAATTAAATCACCTTAATTTCAAGTTATTATATTCACATCAAATAGTTTAAACATCACTTTCATCCTACACATCTTCCATGTTATATCATTGCATTCAATTTTAAATGCAAATTGAAGTGAGCTCTCTTTCTTACCTTTATTTTCACTTGCCTTGATATTGTTGTAGATGGGTTATGAGAGAAAATAATTTTAAATCAATAGTTAGATTCTTTCATATTCCTCTTTCTTATTTTCTTGTTGGATTGTACTTGCTTAAGGAAAGTATGGTTGTATTTATTGCCCATTAAGGAAAGCATAGGTTGTACTTACCCGTGAAGGAGAGTATGAGAGATTTATTGTAATCTCAACTTTGATTTAGTGAATTCTTAGCCTGGTGGCTAGGTGTGGACCTAGGTAAGTTTTTGGAGTTTGGCCGAACCACATAAAAATCTTTGTGTTCTCTCTTTTTATTTTGCACATTATTTTTCTACTATTGTTGATTATTATTTTATTTCCCTAAAGCTTTATCATTAAAGACTTAAGTTTTCTACAAAAGTTTAAAATTAAGTTTTCTAAAATTATTTAAAACCCAATTCATTACCCCTCTTGGGTGTCATAGCCTCTTAATAATTGGTATTAGAGTCTCAGCTCAATTTGTGGCTTAACATCTCTGAGATAATCACTATGGTACTTCAAATGGTTGCTTGATCTTTTGATGATAAAATTTATTGCACATCTATTTTTAATAAAACTAATTTTGATATATGGAAAGTTAAATTCTTATGGTTTTTACAAAGTATTCATCCCAGAATGTGGTATATTTATTTAAATGGTAGCTTATCTTCTATTTCAAAAAGTGATTTGATTCTTTTAAATGAAAAGATAATTTCTTCTTTTAGAAAATATCTTTTCTTGTTGAGCTTTCTAATTTATTATCTTTTAAATCTAGAAAAGAATTCTTGATGCTCTCACTTTGCCATATAGTTAGATTCTTGTGAGAAGAATTCTTTATAGAAAAGAATATTCTAATTGAGAATTCCATAAAATTAAATTCAAAGCCCCAAGTGCAGGCCATTGGTACTAAAAGAGTAAGAAGAAAAATAAGAAAGGTAAAGGAAAAGAGAATAAAGAATATTTTAAACAAAGTCTTATAGTGCTTATAGAAGAAAAAAGAGCTTCCAACTATATCCCTCAAGTTAGCCAACCAATGTTTCAATTCTCAAATTGATTTTGAGGATGACTAGGTAAACAATTTATGAAGAGTTATCCAATGTCTTGATGAATTAGTGGATGTATATAATAAATTGAAAAGAAATACATTTCCACTAAAATAAAAAATCTATAAGTATTAAAGTAAATCTTGACACTTTGATGAAAGAAAATGAGTCACTTTTAATAAATGCTCAAAATCTCATGATATGATTTATTTTATTGAAAAGTGTCATTATTAAGTACCAAAGTTAATGATGTCTAAGTGATTTATCTAGTACTTCTACACCTTGTTGTCAAAAAAAGAGCTTATTTCCAAAATAAAGTTTTTAGAAGATAAAAATAAAGTAATGTAAAAAGAGTAATTATCTAGAAATAAAGTTGAACATGATTTACATACTGAGATTGAAAATTTAAAAGTTGAGAATACTAATATTAAAATAAATTAAATGACATATCTTTATCTTCTATAAGTTGTAGTCTCACATGCTTTACATTCAAATCTATCCATGTCATGCAAGCAATATTTATGTTATTCAAATACTTCAAATAAATGTACATCACAAGCATGTTAGTTCATTCTCTAAAAAAAATCTAAAAGTTATAATTTAGTTATGCATGCTTTGCCCAAATTTACTTGTACTTATTGTTGTAGGCAAGGTCATATTTCATAAGTTTGTTCATTTTGGAGATCCTTGCAATTAAATGCTTTATCTTCTTATATTTGGATTCATAATGGAACTAGTTTGCATTTCCCATCATCTACATATTCAAATATTTGTAATGCTACTAATGTTAGAGGATCCAAACTTGCTTGGATACCAAAATCTAAAAAATGAGATTGAATTGTAGGTTTGTCTTTATGAAGGACCGATGAAGACAAGTCATCAATTCGTATAAAAAAGTAAAATAAATTACAAAGGTATACAAGAATGAAGTATGAGGTAAAGTATTTTATATTGTTCATTAATACCTTCCATCCATTCATGCTTAACTAATCTATGTAAGCTTCATGTTCTATTTTTTATGAATGAATAGTTTCAAAACATAACTTGAAAATATTCGTGTAAACTCTATAAATTTCACATATTATTTATTTTATTGTGGCTTTAACATTTTCATATATTTTATGAGTTTTATAATGTTTGCAAATGGATGTTTTTATTTATCATGATTTGTATTCATAAGTTAAAATTCCTTAAAATTCATGATAAGTAAACTCAAAATACACCTTGCATAAATTTTAATAATCATAAACTTGTTTAGTTTTTTTGATTTGGAGATCAATTAATTCATATAATTAACATAAGCATAACTTTATACTTGATTTGATCTCATTTACCCCTTTAATAATTTGTGAGTTTTATCAATGTATTGATTACAATCATGCTGATTCAACATATGTTTTGTGATCCATAACTTAATATGCTTAATTTGAAACTCATTATTTCTTTATATCATTCATGATTATTAATTTTCCTTAGTTTATTAAAAAAAGGAATATGATTAATAAATTAGCTTGTATGCATTAATTTGGAATAAATATGAAATTAGATTTGTGATTTATTTTGCATGAGTAAAAATTCTCTTGTAATATCAATCTTTATTATTCATGCAAGTCTATAATTTTAGCCTTTATGCTTCTATTAACATTTGATACAATTACATTTGATTTGATGATAAGATAATTTTTGTTAGTATCTTAAGTTGTTATTTCTTTCAAAGTATTATTCATTTTGAATGGTTAAAATGTGGAATGTCAAAATTGCTTTAAATGTTGCTAAAATTTTATTTTAGAGACATATTTGTATCTATCTTATCCTTAAATATATATTTTCATAACATAAAACATTTTTCTTCATTTATATATGTATATATATATAAAGTTTGTTTTCATAAAATTATATATTAGATTATATTAAATAAAAAGAGAATATCAGATGTTAATCTTTAATTTCTTTTATCATCACATGCTCAATTTACTTTTTGACTTAATTAAGAGAGAGAATTTTATTGATATAACCAACTTCATTTTATTATGAACCTTTTGATGACAAAAGGGGAGAAATATTAATGTTGGTGTATATCATAAGTGATGGTTAGACTTTAATCTCTCATATATGCATTTAGTGAGGAAAATCTTTATAATACTATTTTTACCCTTCACACCAACATCTGGTTGTCATCATTAAATTCGGGGAGATTGTTGGCTATACACCTTCTATATCTCACCATTTGATTTGATGATAATAAACCTTATGTAATATGAACTAATTATTTCTTTGCAAGATAAATTATTCACATTAATCATTATGAATATCATTCTTAATTTAGATTTATGTTGATGATAAATATATATTTTGATGCTACTAATTACGTTAAATTCAAGTGTGCAAGAAAATTCTTCAACTCTAAGTTCTTTAGTCAATATCGAATGCTAAAGCTTTTGGACATGGACTGATGAAAATTTTTCTAGGAATAACTATGTTAAGGTAAATAAAATAATCACTAAAATAAAATAGATCATTCATTCATTTTAAAAAAATCTATTCTAAATTATTCATAAACACTATATTTCATATTTATAATTATTCTTTAAAATTATTCATTTCTGGATAATATGAACTAAATGCACAAACCATGTTACATTTATTGTGATTCCATGCAAGTTGAATTAGATTCACATTTATTAAACTATTTCCATGCTAAAATGTATTATTATCCATTTATTACATGCAAAAAAATTATTAAAATTAGTCTTTATATTATTTTCTCTCTCTATTATCCTAGTTTTCTCTCATCTATTTTTCATCTAAACCTTTTTGACTGAACTTTCATGATTATTACTAAATAAATTGTTTGAGAGTTATTCAAATATTTCAATAATTATATCATACTTTTATAAATTAAATAATTTATTTATTTGAATCTTTAATTTGAATTATTTTGAATTCAAATTGAATATTCCTTTGATTACATATGCAAATTTGAACTCTCTTATGGAATGTTATGTGGCTGATAATATTCTAATTTAGTTGATTTAATTTAAAAAATTTAAATTTATTTGAGTTAATTCAAAATCAATTATAGTAAGCCTTGAAATTATCTTCTTTCCTTTTATATAATTTCTATTTTTTGGAAATCTCTCATGGCCAACTACACCTTAATTGTATTCAAATTAATCTCATGATGAATATTAATTTGAATTCTCCTAAGTTCTAATTCATCATTTAATTTGAATTGAGTGCTTAAAATTATCATTTATTTATATTGGAAACAAGCTTGGCCAAATTTTGAATATTCCTTGATTTTATTAAACAAAGCTTGTATCTTATATCTTTTCTTCCTTCATTCAATCAAGATAAATTAATTGAATATTTCTTGATATTGCATTTATTCGATATTGAATCCTATCATAGAAAATGTTTTGGCCAATCCCTTTGCTAAACTTCCAAATTAGTTTGAAGATCTTATCATGAGAAGAATTGATTCAAATTGGACTTCATTCCATTTGAGTTTTCCTTCTTACACCCTTGATGTTCCTTTATTAAAAAATTTATTTGATTAAAATCAAACCAATCTTCCATATTTGAATTCCTCCTATTTCCCTCTGCATTTTTCATCTAATGCCATTTATTTTATTCTAATTACTTTATGTTTAATTTAATTCCAAATGAGTTACTCTCCTATTTTTCCATCTCCTGGCCGATCCTCTTGAGCCCTTGTCTTATAAATAATGTACCTTAGACAAGGTTAACTTCTCTTGGAAAAATCTCTCTTAGAAAAACTCTCTTGAATGAATTCTTGCAAACACTTGAGATCTTTCTTGGTGAATCATGTTAATTCTTCATCCTTC